>JAJODA010001229.1:0-18197 GCA_021730345.1 Fusarium cicatricum | reverse complement strand
TCTTGATGTATTCGGCCAAACGAACGAGAAGACTTTCTGAAGCGCCACTGAAAAGGGCTGGCTCCCCTCAGGTTGATGCCAATGCCCATGGCTGTTGATGCTAGTTTAGAGCCTGTCTATCCTGTCACGCGGCAGATGACAGCTCAACAAGCTTTGCCTCGGCGCATGCCGGCGGGATAATGTAAGTAGAGAAGCTGTTGGGGAACAGCTGTCAATAGCTTGTAGACAGCTTTCTAGTCATCGAGGTGGTGAATTGAAATGTGCTTGGGGTTGCATTGGTTGACGGGGTCCCTTGCAAGCCTGGGAACACAGCATCGCCTCATTCTGTGTGACGCTGATTGAGCCATCTACTGGCCGAACACAAAGTGTGGCGTTTAGCGTTAGTATCCAGGATGCTGCAAGGAGTAACTTGGGCGTTTGGCGTTCTCGTCTCAGTGAACAGAGCTTTTCTTCATGACCCTTCCAAAGAACTCTAGGTAGGTTGGTTCCCTATTCTGCAAAGGCGATCATAACGCGAGTTCCTCGCTCCGGAAAAGGTCGCATAAGGTGCTGACTGCTGATGGGGAACTCGGATGGAACGGACGGAGGTTTTCGAGGGCCTGCGCGTCAGTGCAATCGTTGCTTGACAGCCATTGACATGGATGCTCTGGTGGCACGCGCCAACACCAGCCTCAACGCAACGGCCAAGAAAGACACTTGCCCGGTGATTCAACAGAGATCGCCTAGCAAGCCTATATTTGTCGGGCGCTGGCCAATCTTGTTTCCGGCTGAACTTGACACGCTGTACTTTTGTCGTATTGATGACGACCATCTTTGCCTTCAAATCCATCCAGAGTTCTCAACATGTCGTCGGTCGAGGTCTTTTTTTATAATCTGCTGGATCCATCTGTGACGCAATGGAAACGCGGGTAGGTACGCGGGCAAGCTTCTTGCCTGCTCTGGCTGTACGGGCTCTTTTTGCTGCTTCCCCAGTGGACCTAGCGTCACCCTCCAAGCTTCCCTGTAAGCTATGAGTCTAACCCTAAATGGCCTAAAGTATCCACTTTCACCTGTGAAAGTCTTGGACCTGCCGTGCATGCCTGCTTGTTGCTGCTTCTCCACGCCGTGCTTGCCTCTTGGTTCCTTCCCTTCCTGTCGCCTCCTCTTTCTTTCCTGCCTTCACATTAATCTAAGCATCCTCCACCACCTCCTCCCTGCTCCATCTTCCTCTTCCTCTTTCCCTTTTCCTCCTCACACTCGTGATACCCTCATATCCCCTCCCCCACCATCGTCATCACAGATCTTCCTTCTGCAGACGTCATCCTCTTAATCCTAGCTATCCCCTCCGTCTGTTCACTCCGGCTACTTTGTAGCCATCCGCACTCAAGATGACTACTGACTGGACATCGGCGCACGCGCCGCTGCACCAAGTGCGCAAGCCTCCTTTCACCATTGATGCTCCTGGCTATGAAAAGGTTGAGGGAGAAACCATTCCCCGACGCCATCCCAAGGCCAAGGACGGTCTCATCACCAGGCCTGCCCCCGACGCCGCAACAGTCTATGAGTTCGTCCAGCGAAGCGCTCGGCTCTACCCCAACCACCATGCTGTCGGCTCCCGCAAGCTTGTTGGGATGCACAATGAGAAGAAGAAGATCAAGAAGAACGTCGACGGCGAGGTCCAGGAGGTTGAAAAGGAGTGGTCCTACTTTGAGCTGTCTGGCTTCGAGTACTTGACCTACACGCAGTATTTCGAGCGCGTTAACCAGCTCGGCTCTGGCCTGCGCAAGATTGGCATGACCAGCGAGGACAAGCTTCACATTTTCGGTACGACCAGGTATGTATCCTCTTGAGTGTCTTTCTGCGTTGCAGCTTCGAATTTTCGTGGACACAACTAATTTGTTCATATGTAGTGTGAGCTGGATTTCTACCTCTCATGCAGCCGCATCCCAATCCATCTCCATTGTGACCGCCTACGATACTCTCGGTCCCAGCGGTGTTGAGCATTCTCTTGCCCAAACCAAGTGCAGTGTCATGTACGTGGATTCTCACCTGCTCAAGACCGCCGCCGAGCCCATCAAGAAGTCCGACGTCAAGATCGTCATCGTCAACGAAAGCCATCTCTTTGCCAAGGGCGGCGAAGTCGAGAAGTTCAAGGCGGAAAACCCGGATCTTCAGGTCATCACCCACGAGGAGCTTCGCAAACTCGGCGAGGAGAACCCTGTCGAGCCAAACCCAGCCAAGCCTACCGACCTTTACTGCGTCATGTACACTTCCGGATCGACTGGCCTGCCCAAGGGCGCTTGCATTACCCACGAAGCACTTGTTGCTGGTGGTAAGTTTTAAAATTCGAAACTCCCGAGCGAAGCGGCCAAGCTAATATATGTCCTTATCAGTTACCGGTCTTTACACTTGCGTCGAGGAGTGTGTGAGCGACAAGGAATGCGTGCTCGCCTACCTGCCCCTGGCCCATATCTTCGAGATGGCCCTTGAGAACCTCGTCCTCTTCATCGGCGGAACTCTCGGCTATGGCCACCCTCGAACCCTGTCCGATACGTCGGTCAAGAATTGCGCTGGTGACATGCGTGAATTCAAGCCAACCGTCATGGTTGGCGTTCCGCAGGTTTGGGAGACGGTGCGCAAGGGAATCACCTCCAAGCTCGAGGCGGCCAGTCCCCTTCTCCGAAACTTTTTCTGGGGCGCCTACAGCTGGAAGTCGTTCATGTCCAAGTACAAGCTGCCGCTTGCCAATGTGTTTGACAGCATCGTCTTTGGTAAAGTTCGTGAGTTGACTGGTGGCCGAATTCGCTTCACTATGAATGGCGCGAGTGGTATTTCGGATGGTACCAAGAACTTCCTTTCACTAGTCGTTGCTCCTATGCTGGCTGGTTACGGTCTTACCGAAACCTGCGCCAACGGCTCACTGGGATGCCCACTGGAGTTCTCACCAGACGCCATTGGTCCCGTTCCCTCCGCTTGTGAGATCAAGCTTGTTGCACTTCCCGAACTGGGATACTCGACCGAGGCAAACCCTCCCCAGGGTGAAATCTGGATCAAGGGCCTTCCCGTAATGACCAAGTACTGGGACAACCCTGAAGAGACGGAGAAGGCTCTTACTCCCGACGGATGGTTCAAGACCGGTGACATTGGAGAGTTCAATGCTGAGGGTCATCTCCGAGTTTTTGACCGAGTCAAGAACCTCGTCAAGATGCAGGGCGGCGAGTATATCGCCCTGGAGAAGCTTGAGGCTGTCTATCGTGGCGTTCAGACGGTCGCCAATGTTATGGTGTACGCTGACCCCGAATACTCGCGTCCTATTGCTGTCATCATGCCCAACGAGAAGGTGGTGCACGATAAGGCTAAGGAGCTTGGTATCGATGAAGGAAACCTCCATACTCTCCACAGCAATCCCAAGATTGTGAGCTACGTGCTCAAGGATCTGCAGGGTGCCGCTAAGCGAGCTAATCTGTCCAGCATGGAAGTCGTTTCCGGTGTTCTCATTACCGATGAAGAGTGGACTTCGGACAATGTAAGAGCCTCATTACTGCACAGCCAGCCCGACCATGACCGTTTGCTAACGCGTGTTTCTGCAGGGACTTCTCACTGCTACCCAGAAGCTGAACCGACGGAAGATCAAGGAACATTTCAAGAAGGATATCGAGGCGACTCAGAAGGCCTCTTGAAGAATGATGGGATCGGATAGGCGATGAGAGGTTGAGATGCTGGGCAACAGATGGCGAAACAATGGATACCAAGCGCGGAGGAGTGACGTGCGTACGCCATGTTTGATGAAGGATCTGTTTCGAGTGTGACTGTAGTGTAATTCTGCGGCGTTGGCTCCATGATATCTTGCGGATTTTTGTTGGAACACCAGGTTTAGTCCTCTGGGGACCATGTTATGATTATTTCAAAGATCCTGCTCTGCCTCGACATGCTCGCTCCTATATGAGCTGACGTGATTCTACTGTGCTTGACGCTCAGGTTTGGCATGTGAAAGCCGGCCACCACGTGTAAGTGAAGCCGGCAGATGGATACATGAACCAATGATCAGCCCCAGATGGGTTGATCGGTGGAACGCAGAACTGAGAGGTCCCAGCTCGGATCTTTTGACATGCACCTAATCTTGCGGTCACCAGGTTGTCGGTTCGGCTGGACATGCCATTCATCATGTGTATATCCACGATGATCTGATGGAATAGGTCTCGTGCTGGCTCCAGTCGAAACGACAGCATGTGGTGGATATGGTATATAAAGTATAGTGACTAATGCCGAGAAATGACAAAGTATGATCTCCCCACCATCTCCTGAATCAAACGATATCCGACGACCGAGAAATTGCAGAAAAACATAGCCTGCCTGCTCCGTGCGATGCCATGCGATGACTGCTTGCTTGCTAGATAAATATTTATACGAGAACGTAGAAGTATGAAAAGCACTGTGAGAGAAAACCGTCTCGGTGGGAAACCAGGACAACGCTCTTGCGGGTGGTGTTCTTCAAGGGCGGAATATGGCCATTGAGAGCAAAGGAGGACGCATGCTTTAAATGCCGAGACGTTGGGAACAGGGAGCAAGACACGACGGGGGTAGGGATGAGTGACACATGCCGTATCCTAATCGAGGCCTTGGGACGAAAAGCTTGCAGTTCAGCCTTGTTTGACACTCCTGGAAGTTCCGAGGTCATGTGAGTTGAATGTGGGACCAGAAGGAGAGAGATGTGGGCGGCTCATGGGGGTATATCGAGTCTCTGTGATATAGAAGAGCTGTGGTCGGGCAACGGTAAGGCTGAAGACAGGGAACTATAAGCGTTGAGTGATCACAAGCCTCGGGCCAGGTTTGCTCCGCTCATCGCGCTTCCTTTCGACGGAACAAGACGATGTAGGGGACGCGATCTCTGCCAGACTTGAAGACCTCCTCCTGGACGTCGTCGCGGTCACCGCTACCGATCCGAACCTTTGTAACGCGGGCGTCGTTACAGCACCACCATGCATACGGATCGTGGGAAGTCGAGTCACGAACATAGGCCAGATAGTGGCCATTATCGGTGCGGCTGCCAGTGTGAACAATGACAGCGTACGTCTCATAGTGGAACGGCCCCGCAAAGCCCGGGTCTGTGGGGTTGGTGGTGCCTGGGAGCGCCGCACGCTCCGAGAGTGGGAGGAAATATGGGGTGAAGTCGGTATCGTTAAAGTCCCATGTGATGGGCGCGGTTGACTTGCGCAGGTCTGAGGTGGACTGCTGGTAGTGAAAGCGACGGAAGACGACGCCGAGCAGAGAGGGCAGGCGGGCAAAAGAGAGGGATTGGACGGCGCGGGTGGGACGGCGGCATTTGTCGCATGCGTAGTCGTTGAGGGTGTTGCCGGCCGTGTGCTGGTCGAGAACCTGCTCCAAGGTCATGCCGCGGCCCATTCCCACTGTGACGGGAAGCCATTCGAAGGGCGTGAAGGTATAGGTACGGGTGCCGCACTCCTGGCATTCGACTGTCCCTAGATCGAGGCCGCGCCAGTAACGGTCAACGATGGACTGGTTGAACTCAAGGTGACCACGCCAGTAGTCTGCTGCGGCTAGCAGTAGGGATTGGCGTGACGTGTTGGGCTGGGCAACCTGGCCTTTGCGGTCTCGGCGCAGGTTTGTCTCATCATGGAGGTGAGTAAGGACGAAGGACATAAACTCTTGAGCGTCCTGCTGCTGACTGCCTCCAAACTTTTCAACGCCCCGACTTTGTTCGCAGATGGAACGTGAGTAGTTCTGATTTATAAAGTTAGCACGCTTTCTCTATGGACGGTACAATTCCTGACTGACCATGAGTGTCTGGGCCTTCATGACCTGGAATTTGCCCGATCCCATCCAGTGGAACAGGTTAGAGATAATCCGGATCATCAATTGAGGGTGATCGATCTTCTCATCCTCCTTCCTGGGCGGTTGATACTTGGTGATCCACGCTGAACTCGACAACTCCCTACCAAATTCTGGTGCAGCCAGAAGGCTCTGGAGTGTGCTGTTCGCATAGCACCAGTTGCCTGGATTATTAAGACCAGTGTAGAACTTGGTGGCGTCCCCTGTCGACTGCTGCTCCATAGCCTTCATGGTAGGTACTCTGGCCGGACGTGCCGTTGCGGACGCGCTCTTGTTACCGTAAAGCTCACTTTCATCCGCTGCTTCAGATAGACCGCTAAGGTTCCGTCGCGGTAGGGCAGGTGCCGGCCTCATTGGTGGTGATGGAAGATCAGTATACAAGTCTACTTTGTGGGATAACCCATAGACTGGCCGGTTTTGAGGTTTGTCTGGCGAAGTCATGGACTCTTGCTCGACGGCAACGGGAGGAAATCTTCTGAGGAAGTCCTCCGTTGTACGAGGAAAACTTGGTGAGGATGCAGTCTGGATATCATCATTTTTGAGTGCTTCTTGCCAAACCCTGACCTCGTCTGGTTTGAGGGGTTTGACAATGTATTTCGATCTTCGCCGTTCAATAGCCGTTGTTCGCGCCCGATTGCGATCTGTTTGAGACGGCCTCGAAGGTGCTGCAGCGTTTGTTTGTAATGATGCCGGACCCATGAGATCTACCCATGCTTCAATACCTCCCTTGAGGATTTTGGGAGGGTTTCTGAGGTCTTTCAAGTAGTTGAAATGCACCAGAGCCCGGTGAAGTGAGACAACGACCAAATCGTCTGAGTTTCGAGGATGGCTGGGTATCCCTTCTGAGTCCTGATCATAGAAAACAACCAGGTCGTACTCATCGCGTTGTTCGAAGAGCGACTGTTCCTGATTTGGTGACAAGACAAGGCTCTCCGATATCTGGTCAGCCGAAGGGTTCTCCCTAAGCAGTATGCTTGGCTCGATACAGATTGTTGACGACGACATGATGTGGCCTTCGTTAAAATCCTCTCGAACACGCACGTCTATGATGAGAATGGTTCCCTTGGCCTTCATGGCCTGGTACAATTCTTCGGGTGTAATGGAATCGCCTTCTGGAATTCTGAGAGAGTTTCCTGGAGGGGTTGGCGGTATTGTGGTGTTAGAATAGCTCTGCGCAGGGGCAAAATAGTCGGGCTGTGGTTGCGCCGAAGATGTGGGAGTGCCAGGAACAGAGACCGAGGAGGTCGTTCGGCTGTACATGCTGCGAGATGTGCTCGAAGGTGGCCTGGGCACTTCGCCAGATATACTGCCGCGAGCCGGGCTGTAGATCGCATCTGGCATCTTGGGAAGAACAGGCACATCGGTATCAAGGCTGACCTTAGGTGGTCGAGGCGGAGGCATGTCTCGAGGTCCCATTGGCTTAGGGAGGGTTATTTGGTGTGTCTTGATACGAGGATCTTGTCCGGGAGATGCCTGCGGACCCCTCAGGTTGGCAAATCTGGCGGCGAGGTCTTGGGCAGCATTGTTCGCTGCAGTAAAACTCGACCGGCCTGGCTTGATTGCGATCCCGTGAAGAGACTGAGGCTTTGGTTGAACAACTGGTTTCGATCGAGCAGGAGAACCATCCATGCTGGATCTGGCAGAGCCATTGGCTTGTTGCTTTAAGGATTGCATGTTTCTATCCACTGCCGGTTGAGACGGAGATTGGGTCCGACTGTTTTGTTGAGACGATCTAGGTCGCGGGTTCTTAGGTTGCACGCCTGATCGATTGTTGTCCGCAATGATGTCTTGCTTGATCTTGGCGTAGACGGTATCTTGTTGGCTGATCTTATTGAGCAGGGCAGTATGGGCACGAGCAAGATCCTCACGGTCCCTCTTGAGCAGGGCATAATCCCGATGACTTCTGATAACCTGAATAGCGATGATAGAAGCTCGAATGTATTCTTGTAAGGCAAGAGCTGGTCTTTGAAAGTCGCGGGCCATCTCAGCCTGGCGCAAAGACGCCTCGGCCGCTTCGAGTAGTTTCCGGATGGATTGATTCGCATCGATATTTCGTGGGGCGGCAACGATATCGTCAATATGCGGAATTGAAGGCATTGCAGGCGGATCACCTCCGTTTCGACCGCCTGGGCCAGAAGAATGACCAAATGCGCCTGGGTTGGCCAGTGAGTGTGTGCCAGCGCTGGCCACGCTGCTCGCGCGCGAATGGCCCAACGAAGCCATGACGATGGTGTGTTTTAGACCGAAGAGGCTATCTTGCCGTCATGTCTTGCTGAAGAAACCTGGGTATTCGAAATTGCAACGACCAAGAGCGTGGGCGGCGTGAAGAGGGGATCGTTGGCTGAGATAGAACGGAGGTTATGGGTGGCGGAGTCGAAGGTCGGAGGTCGGGGCTCTTAAGAATCAACGCTCCCACAGCGTAAAACTTGCTTGAACTTGCAGCATCGTTCTAAAATAGCTTCTCAAAGAAACAAGACAAAGAGAAACGCCTTGCGTGAAAACATGATCCGGGCGCTTGAGGGAGGAGTTGGAGGTTGAGACGTTGAACAAAGAAACCGCAATTCGGCGAGTAAGGTAGGGTGAGAGGTCGAAGTCGGGTGCCATGTGGTCGCGGGGAATACATCTAGGGGTAGAGAAGATACTCGTCGCGCACAGTGAAAGCACGCGGATTCTCGTGTATCTTCACCGACAGTTCCAGTACCATTTGGCTGCCTTGCTCATGCTGCGCCATGAGCCACGTACGCCACACGCAGTCGTCATTCTCCCCAGAGGAGAGCCCCTTCAGTGTCTTTTAGCGGCCAGGCCGTGCTGACGCAAGGCATTCCGCCCCCAGGCCAGGCGCTGGACCTACAGTGGGGTTCAGGACTTCTTTAGGCGCCTAGGTGCTGTGGAATCAAAGCTCTTGCCCACCTCAATCCAGGCCAACGACGCAAGCTAAACCCCATCGAGGTGCCGCCTACGTAGTACCTCATCGTCGCCTTGTGATTGAGGCTAGGTTGACGAGAGCCTGGAGCAAGCTCAGGAACCTTGACAAGACACCAACATCCGCATCTGCTCCATCCATTTCTTAACATCTTGCGTCGTCACCTCCGAGCCTTGACACGAATCCCATAATCATACTGCTTTCGTCGATCGAGCGTCATATCCTGCTTCTGCGTCATCTCTGCCCTTACTCAACATGATGAGTTGGTGGTCGTCCTCGGCCAACACGGCCCTGGACGAGCAGGTCGAGAAAGCCACGAGCAGCAGCCTGTAGGCCGCCAGGAGCTTGTAGGCGCTGAGTAACTGCTAACATGATGTTGCAGCGAGGATATCGCTTTGAACCTCGAAATCTCCGATGTCATCAGATCCAAGACAGTCGCGCCCAAGGAGGCGATGCGCTCCCTCAAGAGGCGCATTGGCAACAAAAACCCCAACACTCAGCTGAGTGCGCTGAATGTATGACTAGCACTTTCGGTCACTACACCAAGAATCAAGACTAATCTGTGCCAGCTTACCGATACCTGCGTTAAAAATGGCGGATCGCACTTCCTCGCCGAGATCGCCTCCAGGGAATTTATGGATAACCTGGTGTCCCTTCTCCAAGCCGTCGGGGGCGCCGCCGTCAACGCCGATGTCAAATCCAAAATCCTCGAGCTTATACAAACCTGGGCGGGAGCTACTGAGGGCCGGTACGAGTTGTCGTACATTGGCGAAGTGTACCGAACCTTGCAGCGTGATGGATATCAGTTTCCTCCCAAGATTTCGGTGGCCAGCAGCATGATTGATAGCAGTGCAGTGAGTGACAATCATCGTGTTTGTGATCGCCCCCGACTGACGATAGCATCTAGCCTCCAGAGTGGACCGATTCCGATGTCTGTATGCGATGCCGTACCGCGTTTACCTTTACAAACCGAAAGCATCACTGTCGAAACTGCGGAAACTGCTTCGACCAGCAGTGTTCGGCCAAGATGGCCCCCCTCCCACATCTGGGAATCCACACACCCGTGCGAGTCGACGATGGCTGTTACGCAAAACTCACCAATAAGGGCCACAAGATTACGAACCCGTCTCTCGACCGATCGCCGACCTACCCCCATAAGACGCGCAGCACTTCTGCCATGCAGCCCCGGAACGCCCGTGTGGACGATGGCTTCGACGAAGACCTGAAGAAGGCATTGGCAATGAGTTTGGAAGAGGTCAAAGGCTCTTCGCGAAATTATGCCGAGCCGGCTCCAAGCGCTTACCAGACCGACGGAGACGCCTCAGCGGCCAAGCAAGCTGAGGATGACGACGATGACCTAAAGGCTGCCATTGCAGCCTCTCTGGCAGATATGGAAGAGCAGAAGAAGAGGCACGCCGCAGCGCTCAAGGAACAATCAAGCTCATCAAACCCTTCCACAACGACCAACTTTGTCCTTCCCAAGAACGATTATGAGTTGACTCCTGTCGAGGCGGAGAACATCAACCTGTTCTCAACTTTGGTGGATCGTCTTCAGACCCAGCCCCCGGGCACTATTCTTCGCGAACCACAGATTCAAGAGCTTTATGACAGCATTGGCACACTACGACCCAAGTTAGCACGGACCTATGGAGAAACAATGAGCAAGCATGGTACGCTAGTCAAGTTGGATCTGATAGTTGATATTAGCTAACATTCCTCCAGATACCCTCTTGGATCTTCATGCCAAGCTGTCCACGGTAGTTCGATATTATGACCGCATGCTCGAGGAGAGGTTGTCCAAAGCCTACAGTCAGCAGAATCTAGGCGGATACAATCTGCCTCCCCCTCGTCAAGCAGCCGGCCCCTATCCTTCCATTCCGTCCCACATGCCCACCAACCCTGGTGTCGCAGAGAGCTTCTATACTGGCCAACAACGAGCCAGCTATCAGGCCCCTCCTCAACACCAACACTACCAGCCACCACCACAGGCGACACCACATCCTCAGTATCCCTCTTACGGCTCCGCGCCAGAACCGCAACCTGGTCAATATCCCCCGCTGCAGCAGGTCCAGAGGACGGAAAGCTGGCATAACAGGGCACCCTCTGCTCCTCAAGACCCGTACCAGCAACAACCCCCTCATGATCCCAACCAGCCGACACAAACACCACAGCAGTCGCAAGCAACACCCGCCAACGACCCAAACGCCTCTTATTACTTCACACCCCAGCAGCAGCCTCAAGCCCCATTGGCACCATCAGCACCTGGACCTGCTCCTGATGCCAGTCAGTCCCCGTATCCCAATCTACAGTCGTCAATGCAGTACCCCAGAGGATCCGTCTCAGCTCCATCACAACCTACTCCGGGTCAGGCACCTGCTCAGATCGCACAGGCCGCCCCTACACCCCAGCAACTCCCTCAGCAACCTCAGCAACCCCAGCAAGCTCTTCAGTCTCCTCAGCCTCAGCCAAACCAACTACCCCAGCCCTCGCAGCCCCAGCCCCAGCCCTCGCAACCAGGCCAGCAGGCACCGCCCTTGCAGCAGCAGCCGTACTGGCAGCCCTCTATGCCACAACAGCATCAACAACCCCCTGCGGCGCCGCAGAACTGGGCATATGGTGGTTACCCCCAAGACTCGTTTCCTTCAGTGCCGCAGCACGAGCCCGCTGCGCAGCCTGTGAAGGAGGAGGCTCTGATTGAATTCTAGTAGCACAGAGATTCCGCGTGAAATGAGTATTTACACGCTTTGTACTTGATGGCTTTAGATCAATCCGACATGGGCGTTAAATGATTTGTTTATTCTAAAACCATACAAGAATGAAGGTATTCTGGGGGTTCCGTCAAAGATAGGGGTAGCATGTCCTACAATTCCAAAGGTTGTGATAACACTTGTTCGTCGTTGTTTCGTGAACCCCGATGTTGGATTTTGACTGGGCGTTACCTGTAATTCAGTTGCACATGTATCCTCTCGTGCTTCATGCAACTAAGATACTGCAGTAATCCAGCCGAACCGTACAAAACGGGGTCCATAATCGAAGCAGCCCTCTGACCCAGCTCCGAGCTGCTGGCTCATATCCACCGCCGGAACTAACGACGCACCCGTAGCGATCCAATCGGGGCTCCACGGTCGCCCACGCCGCTCACCTGAACAAGGTAGCTCCGCAAGACGCGGCGCCGGATCGGAGGATTCTGCCACTTCGTGACCCGGGTTTGGCGGGGCGGCGCCGGGATCTTGAGTCATAATGCAGTTGTGATAAGGATATTTTTACTCTGGACATAACATAGTTTAAATAGTGTGTCTCCCTCTTCTCTTGGGCACGCCTTATTACTGTCTTGGTTCTCTACCTTGTCCACAATTGATCATTGAGTTATATCGCTCACCCAAAACTCACTCATTCGATACACACATCAAAACATAACAGCTTCAACATGGCGCCGACAATCCACCTCGTTCGCCACGCTCAAGGCTTTCATAACCTCTCAGTCGAGAATGAGAAGCTCCCAGACCCAGACCTGACCCCCCTCGGCAAGGAGCAATGCGCCGCCCTCAGCGCCGAGTTCCCCCACCACGACAAGCTCACCAAGCTGCTCGCATCCCCCATGCGCCGCACCGTCTACACGTGCCTCAATGCTTTTGGAACCGACGCTCTGCTGCCCGTCATCGCTCTGCCCATCTTCCAGGAGGTCTCTGCTCAGCCGTGCGATATTGGATCACCTGTGGCCAAGGTGCAGGCCGAGTTCAAGGGACGTGCTGACTATTCGGGCGTGGAGGAGACTTGGTGCGAGAAGGGCCCCGGGAGCCAGTACGAGCCTACTCTGGAGAGTCTGATGGCCAGGGGCAAGACGGCAAGGAGGACCTTGAGAGAGATCGCGGGGGACGGAGATGAGCACATTGTTGTTGTGTCTCACGGAGGCTTTTTGCACTTCATGACGGACGACTGGCACGGCGTGCCTGATGGTCGAGGTGAGTTCATGATACTCGATTTATGTGCCCTATACTGACCAGAAATAGCTACTGGCTGGTCAAACTGTGAGTTCCGCTCATATCAGTTTGTCGATGCTGCCGGAGAGGACGAGGACGCTGCATTGCGTGAGACAGAGGAGAGCTGGCGGCGACGAGAAGGCGATACGATTGTTCCTACCGCAACAGAGCAACGCCAGCTGAGGCCAATCGTGTTGGAAAAGATTGCACCACACCTTAACCTAGCGCTGCCAAACGGAAAACTATAGTCGTTTCTGCAGGTATCTACGTCGTGGTGTTGGGTGGACCAAATAGACTCATAGACAGACACAATAGAAAGTATTGAGTTTACATGAACTCATGTGCAAGTGACATTAGCAAATGAGATCAGACAAGCTACTCCAGATTTCACACAATGGTAGTAGCAACAACTTCGAGCTCGATGTCCCGACATCCAACCCCTAACAACGGGATGAGCTCCCTGGCTCGTCAAGATCTTTTCTCCCAAGTATATCCATCGCCTCCTGGATCTCCTTCCAGGTCGTTGGCCTGATAGCAAGCACAAGAATGAACCAGCCGGCCCCTACCCGCGGGTCCTTTCTCAACTGGCATCGACAAAAGCACTTGGCCTGCAAAGGTCGCGACTTGAGGAATTCTTGAGCTGCACAATCCGATGGGCTCCCTACTTCCCACCCTGACAGAGTTCCATTGAGATATGGCGGATGATCTTTGAGTAGACTCCGGAATTGAAAGTATTGCTTCCTCAGAAAGTTCTCTCGGCTGGAGTGAAGAACACGGGCAAAAAGTTCAAAGATGGTGTCCGATTGATGTTTGAATATCTGTGCCTTTGCATCCAGCATTTCGTCAAGCTCGAAGAACGTCTTGTAGGGTTTCAGAGACAATTGTCCCACAAAGGGGGTTGGGCTTTCGCTTTTGACGGTCACTGAGGATTGTGATTTGGAATGAATCGAGGTTTCCTGTGTTGGTGACACCCCTTCGGCGGCCGAAGAGTTGCTATTGCCAGGGTAAAGTGCTGATCCTTGTTTCAATGCTTGGCATGTATGCTGTTGGACAATGCTCCAGTTGGTGTCTTCAACTGGCGGAGGATCGTTGATGCTGGTTCTGGTTACGCTTGCCGTTGGTCGAGGGGAAGAGTGTTGCAGCTCAGGATCATATTCGTCTGCTGACCTTGAGTCTCGATCCCATGCGCGAACGACGCTTGATGGCGGCTGCTGAGGCTCTTCCTATGATTCCTCATCCAAAAGCTCCGCAAAGTTATCCTCCTCTGACTGCCCCAAAGCAAAGGCAGCTGCGCTATTCTTTCGACAGGTTGAAGTCTCAGGAGTTTCTGCCCTCATGGGATCATCGAGGTTCTCCAGGTATCGTTCGAGTTCCGGATCATCAAACGAGTCATGCGTTGTGTCTTGACCCCATGAGCTGTCAAGAGACTCGACTGCAGCTTCATCACTGGACCGCAGGGTGCTGAAGGTGTTGGCTGATATCTGCGAGGTCTCACAATGGGCTAAAAGATCGGGCGTGGGGAGCAGTTCATCCACTTCGACATTTCGACGTTTGATCTCATCATGATCCCCATTGCTGTCCGATCGGTGACGTTTGAGTGGGTGCACCGTCGACTTGGACCTGAAGGCGTGTTCATACATATTAGACTGGGTTCTGCTGGTGATGAAATGTGGAATTTCTTCACAATCGACTTACACTGATTGGAGATTGTTGTTTGGTTGCATGTTTCGTCAGCTTCGCCCCGTGAAACAGAAAGAGCCTAACGTCATTGAGTGGACTGCGAAATGTGGGCTCCAGAGGTGGATTTTGGAGAAGCCCAGGATGCTCTGTTAGAGGTCAATGGACCCTGAAGTGACGTTTGTAGATGTAAGCGTAAAGTGGACAAAACGTTGACAATCTCGATGCGTCGAGATCTTTGGAATGAGCATCATAACCTTGGGCGATCAGGCAAATCCCTTGTTGCTCCTTCCCGTTTCTCTGACGTGTAACCCCACCTACCCGTGGACCAACTGGATGGGAAGGTCCAAACCGGTTTTGCCTCAACTGCACTGTTGCTGACGAAAAGTGCGGCCGCAACAGAAGGAGCAAAGGAGACAAGGAGAAGCAGAAGCAGAAGCAATTTCCATCCGGGGCCAGCTAGGGGGTAGCAAAAAACACGAGACGAAGTCACCTAGCGAATTTGTTACTATAACGCCTTGAAAATTGATCATCATATAGATATAAGGGGTTAGGCCAGTATTCTAGACCTTAGGCTTTATAATGATATAATTTTTAATAAGTTTAGGCTTTAAGAAGGTGGTTTAGCTAGTAATTGACTTGAAGTGGTTATCGCAATATTGGTGAGCAAGTCTCATGTTTTTTGCTACCCTCAGGGCCAGTCACGATACCCAACTGGAAACTCGGAGCTTTTCGTCCCCTCCATCGCCCATGCTTTTTTTGCGACCCACACATTGATCCATAATCCATAATCCATAATGCACATTGTGCCCCTATGTGCGTGTCTTCGTGTGTGCGTCCGCGTCTCAACAATGAGGGGCAGAGCGAGACTGCGAGCATCGGCCCCCTCCGGCAATGCTCGCTTGTTGTTGCCGGAAAGACCCCACTCAAGCCTTATTTCTAATAAAGAGATCTATCATTATCCATGCAGTCAGGCTCTTTTGCCGATGCAGTCAGGGACGAGACCATGGAATTGGCACTTCGGCTACAGATAGGGTCCCCCAATATTGCAGAAAACGGGTCGCGAAGAAGGAAAGAGGCCTTGGGGGTCAACAGGAAGCAATTGGGGGCGGATACCTGAGCCCGGTCCCGCAGATAGTCCACCAACCAAACAGAACACGTCAATCAACGTCACTTGAGCCTCTGGGTGCGCAGTACGGGTACGTCAGCCAACTGCTACAGTGCCACCCCACCGGGGAAGAGGCCTGGGCCTCAACGAAATGCCCCTGAGAGGGAAAAAAGTTCAGGTCCCGTGAGCCGGTCAATGGCCCGCTGTAATACAGTGGAGGTCAACCAGTAAATGGGGCCGAAGCCGGGGCTCCGCAACGAGCTGCCCCAGTCTGGCATCCCCGTGTGACCAGCAAAGTGGAGCTGGGGTTAACCAGGCTTGGATCCACTCATGATGGCAAAGGCCCTGCCGGACATCAAACTGGCCAAACTTGCTAAGCCCTCTTACATACCCTTTTCCCGGCGATCGATCTATCTGGCCGCAGCGGCACTCAAACAGAACCCCCGCTCTCCTTCCCTATCCGGTTTCCCCGACGTTGCCGGCACATGTCAGAGCGGTTGAGATTGCCATTGTCTCTCTGTTGCTCTTGACTTAACCGTAGACGTTGTAGCGTACTTGCCCCGGCCCGTTGCTAACTTACAATGGTATTCCGAGGCGTGGAAGCCCTCCTCCCCCACTCTCCCCTTCGACTCCTCACATATTTATGCTGTGCCTCTTCCTCTCCTCGACGCTCGCCCTCCTCTTCCTCTTCTCTAATTCTCTCAATCTTCAACTCACATTCTCGTGGTCTATCTACAACTCTTCTTTCAACTCTACCTTCTCCCCTTTTCTCCAAACCTAATTTCAACCGTTTACACCATTTACAACCATCCCCAATTTCAACCACAACCTCCCGACGCTTTTACTCTCCATTACATCGTTTCCCATATTCTTGCTAGGAACGACTTCCTTGCCACGATACTACAAAACACAAACAACCTTCATTAAATACATCGTGTGCAAGGATGCAATTTACAACAGTCGACGCTCCGCCTTTCCTCGTGCCCAGTAAGCGGGAGCCGCTCGTGCCCGGCGATCTGGTTGACGAGAGTGAGGCTAAGCGCCCACGGACTGTAGATGCCTTGCTCGATGAGCAGCTTCCACAAGGTCTCGTCAAGGCGGTGCAGCAGGCGGGTTCGGAATCTCCCAAGACAGAAGCCCAGGTTGATGATGATGAACTGCTTCCTCAAGGAATCATCGAGACCGAAGAGGAGAAGCAAAAGCATTGGTTCGTCGGTAGCATCGACCAAGGGACGACTTCCACCCGGTTCCTCATCTTCAACGGCCATGGCGAGCCTGTTGCAAGCTACCAGATCGAATTTGAGAACCACTATCCTCACTCTGGGTAAGTTTACACACACCCTTCACTCTGGTTTAATATTCTAACCATGCTTGTAGATGGCACGAACACGACCCCATGGAGCTTCTCGAGTCTGTCGAGACATGTATCACAAAGGCGACCGAGAAGTTCTGCGCCGACGGCCATACTGTGTCTGAAATCCGCTCCATTGGCATCACCAACCAGCGCGAGACGACAGTCCTCTGGGACAAGAACACTGGGGAGCCTCTCTACAACGCCGTGGTTTGGCCTGATACCCGTACTGCTGCCCTTGTGCGCGACCTAAAGGCTCGACCTGGCTCCGACAAGCTTCTTGAGACATGTGGTCTACCATTGTCTACCTACCCTTCAAGCGTCAAGCTGCTCTGGGTCCTCGAGAATGTTGACTCAGTACGAAAGGCTTATGACGAAGGTCGCTTGTCGTTCGGCACAGTTGATTCGTGGCTGATCTACAAGCTCAACGGTGGACAAGACCGAGAGGGTGGACCCATCTACGTCACAGATGCGAGCAACGCCAGTCGTACCATGTTCATGAACCTCAACACACTTAACTACGATGATGAACTCCTCAAATTCTTTGGCCTTGATCGTAACAAGCTTGGCCTTCCCAAGATTGTGCCATCCTCTCACTCCACAGAGTATGGTACACTCACTAGTGGCCCCTTGAAGGGCGTTCCTATTGCCGGGTGCTTAGGAGATCAATCTTCCGCGCTGGTAGGTCAGTGCGGCTTCAGCCCAGGTCAGGCCAAGAACACATACGGCACCGGTTGCTTCCTTCTTTACAACGTTGGACACGAGCCCGTCATTTCCAAGTCGGGTCTGCTCGCGACTGTCGCGTATGACTTTGGCAAGGGTCGTAAACCAGTTTACGCTCTTGAGGGTAGCATCGCCGTTGCCGGCTCTGGTGTCAAATTCCTTGAAAACAACCTGGGCATCATCAAATCTGCTTCAGAGGTGGACACTGTTGCTCAGTCTGTTCCCGATAACGGCGGCGTCGTCTTTGTGACGGCATTCAGCGGTCTATTTGCTCCTTACTGGATTGATGATGCCAAGGGCACGCTCTGTAAGTTTGACTCGGATCATCAAGTCTTTGAACTGTAGCTAACATGTCTTAGTCGGAGTCACACAACATACCAAGAAGGGCCATATCGTGCGAGCCACGCTTGAGGCCACTTGCCACCAGACAGCGGCTATTCTTGATGCCATGGCTTCCGATTCCGGCCATGCTCTTGACATCCTGGCAGTGGACGGTGGCCTCTCCAACTCAGATCTTTGCATGCAAACGCAGGCTGATCTCAGCGGTGTTCCCGTTGACCGTCCTGCTATGCGTGAGACTACTGCCCTGGGAGCCGCAATTGCGGC
>JAJODA010001227.1:0-15210 GCA_021730345.1 Fusarium cicatricum | reverse complement strand
AAGACACGCTTCACAAGACACCCTCCATCATAACTCGTGGCATCAACCCCCATACCTCAGGCTATCCTCGTGTTTCAAAATGAGACTACTGTCTTTTGATCATCCTAAACTATGGAGTTTTCCCTGATGTGGTCGTCAGCCTCCACTCATCTTAGTCCCCCTGAACAGTAGGAAAACTCAAGCCCCTCGTCTTGGACAGCTTGCCTAATTCCCTTCAACATTTCGAGTCTTTGGGCAAAGTTGCTATAAACAGGATAGACAGTCTCCATATCAATACCGACCTCCTTTCCCCACCGGGAGAATATGTACAGGTTAAAATCCACGACAGTCAAATCGTTACCGACAGCAAGTTTTCGACCCTTAAGTCTAGTCTCAATTCGATCAAAAGACTGACCGATGACTTCTTTGCCTCTTGCTCGAATAGCATCAAACGTAGCAGTATCTTCGCTGAAGCGATATGGTCGCCAGAACATGGCAAAGCCGAGGCCGTGCAGGGTACCAGAAAGCCAGGCTAACCACTCAGCCACTCTGGCACGCTGTATTTCGTCATATCCCAGCAGCCTGTGCTCTGGGATCAGCGATGAGATGTAGTTCAGTAGGGCAGGAAGCTCGGTGATAGTCTCATCCTCGACTGTAAGGGCAGGTACATAACCCAGGGGGTGAACAGCACGGTATTGTGCGTTCGTGAGACTTTGGTCGGCTGCTTCATAGCCGTTTGGTCCGCTCTTCATCCGAACAACGTTAACTGGGATATCGAAGTGGCAAAGGAGGGCGTGAGGGACGAGAGAACACGACCCATTAACTCGATAAAGGGTCAACTTAGGCATGTTACCTATCATGATGCTGTTGAAAACTAAGCGCAGTTGGAAGAATCCAGATGACGATAGAAGTAAATAGTTTCTAGAGAAGTGATGAGGATCTAATGCCTTTATACTTGCTTGTCGTATGCAGATTGCTGTGGGTTCCCAACGTCATAGTAGGAACACCCTTGCAACATCAGAATCCCTGGCTGACAAATGGTACGAGACTATGTTTCCAGCTTTAAGCAAGTGCTTACACTCATGTCCATGTATAGTTAGTCTCTTCTTTTTCCTAGTCAGTTCACGGTTGCCGCTGTTGTGGCGTGGCAATATGCCAAGCTGGAACGGCATCAAACTGCACATGCCTTAACGACACTTCCTTACGATACCAGGGAAATGAAGCATTTCGGGAAGATTTTATAGACCAAATGAAGCTTTTATGTACTAGATCATGCAGGGTATCAATCACACCCTCGAGGATATCAACTCGTTTATCATTAATGACCTGCACTTGAAGACTGTAGCACCGGAGCAATATCGTCACTCAACTCCCACCTTCGACTACCTTGGGGGAGAAGAGCGTTGAAGCGGGCCATCCATCCATCTGTAACACATCTACAAAGTGGTATGCTCTGGATCGCAGCCGTGCCACCAGACTGGATCCAGCTTTCCAGCCGAGCAGTGCTCTGCAGGTCGATTGGATCAACGCCAATGTTGATATGGCTCAAGGCTGGCACACAATTACAGGCTGCCTCTGAGAATGTGAGCCATGCCCAAACTACCAAGGCGCTCATTGATATGGCCAGGTAAGCTATCGGATCAACCGAAAGTGCCTCGAAACCAGTCTCTCTTTCGCGAAGGACGGCGATGGCATGAATCAACGCTCGTCGGCTTTCAGACGTTTTTGCCCATCTATTCAGCTGAGACTGATGTTTTTGTATTCTCAGGGCTGGAGAAGATTCGTCGTCTGCTGCGAGTCTTGAAAACCTCGCAACGGTATTAATGATGCGAGTATCGGCATACAAATGCAGCGCTTGGAGATGATATGTCATCAGGCAATCTGATGTCAGACATTTGATGTTCATCATTGCTGTCGATCTTGCCCGGGGAGGATCTTCGTCCCATTTGCCGATATACGCAACGAAGGGAAAGCTCTCTGCGTCTCCGGTATGAAAGCTCTGGCTGCACTGGTGCGTTATGCGCTCCAAGTCAGCTTTCCAGGTTTCCAGTTGCCACGCCAAAGACGTAAGCGAGTTTAGCGTCGGTCTTCCAGCCTCGGTGCTTCGGCGTACGGCCTGAGTGTAGTTCCAGATTGCAGGAAGCAGCCCACAGAAAGCAAGCTGGACGTCTTCGAGAAGAACAAGTGGCTTTGCCGGCGAATTCGGATTACTTATGACCTCGGAGAGTTTAAAACCGACCCGGTCAGTAGGCTCTTTTGAAAGTCGCTTGAAGAAGATGTTGAGGCCGTAAGCGTTCCAGAGGGAGTATGTCGACGGCATCGTGGCATCTATCTCTTCGCGATGCATCGTAGGAGGCTGGCCATGAGCTATTGAAAGGAAGACATCAATTTTGTACAATGCCACGATAAGACTGGTCCGTTAGTGTTTCATTCCAAATTCAGATTTGGCGCAAATAAGCTTACCGCTTCCATCGTTCACGCATTGTCTGAAGAAAGGGGATAAAGGTCCCTGGAAAGTGAACTCGCTGCTCATACGCCGCGCTTTCACAGACGAAGAATTCCAACTCCCTCATGGTCGCAACGAGCATTCCTCGCAGTACAATTGCCCTTGTCACTAATTTCTCACTCTACATCAGGCGGGTTAGCTATGAGGTTCATTCTGCAAGAAGCCTGAAGTACATACCCCATAGTAGAAGGCAAAAATGAGGTTGAGAACTATGGCTTGAAGGGTCTCTGTAGGCCAGGGTTTATCCATTTGATGCCGGGGCCTGGGATGCGACTGCTTCTGTTGTAAGATGATGGCCTGTGTTTTGAAAGGGTTGTAGCACTCACAAGCCACTCAAAGAACCGGTCCATTAGGACCTCATGTATCCGTAGAACCGGCTCACTGAGATCATCTCGATGTTTCAACCATGAACCTATCATAATAACAGAGATTGAGACAATAATGGAATGGTCCGTGGGGTAAAACGCAGGCCCGTGGATAATTGGCCAAGTATCATGGAATCGTTCAAAGAACTCCTCTGAAACAGGCTCAATCCACGCTTTGTCCCCTTCTGATAACTGCGTATCATCTTCAATGGTTATATCACGAGAAGATAGTCTTTGAGCGATCCGTATCAAGCCAACTCTTGCTTCCTCATTCAGTGAGAGTCGCTGGAGGCCCCCATTCATCCCAGTGGTGGCTGCTGTAAGTGGATCTTGTAGTTCCGCATCCCGCGAGGTGGGACTGTGAGTAAGCGCTGAATCCGAGGCAGTAGGACTGGTTCTTGAACCATTGCTTTCGCTCTCGTTCTTGGAGACGAGCTTGTAGGTACAGCTGATGCCTCTCTTGGCGCAGAGCGTACACTTGATGCCCCCATCACATTTCGTCTTGTTGGCATGACAAGCATCGCAAGCTCGGCCTCTCCGAGGGTCTGGGGTTTCAGATATATCATGACGGGTCAAGTGTCGACGTAGTAGGTCACTGTAGATCCAAAGTTAATATGTGAAGCAACAAGAAGGGACTCGAGTAGACCGACTTGCGTGTGAACGACCGTTGGCAGACAGAGCAAACAAAATTACGTTCCCCATGTGTGGCTTGATGTCGCCTAAGATGTTCTTTTCTAATGAACCCTTTCCCGCAATGACATACATGGCGACTGGTCGGTTGTTCTGAACTGTCATCGGATGGCCTGGTCAAAAGTACCCATGTTAGATGTCATCTTCTATTATAGGAATCTCCTTCTCTGTGACTTTCTGATAATGGCCAAGAATAAGGCTTCCGTCGACTTACTTATCCTCTCCAACTATTTCCGGAGGTCCGTGGGATGAGTTCAAAGGAGGTGCCATGTTTCCGGGTTCTCTAGTCAGCTATTTCCAGTGTAACCTGACGGCCGAGTGGGATCACAGTCATGAATCACGCCTAAACTCCGTAGGTACTCGTAAGGGCGACCAAGTAGTGAATGTGAGAATCAATATTAGGGGCTTTGTCCAGCTATCCCACTTGACACGCGCAACATGGCATGTCCCGACTTGGTAATCCTGATGATGGGAGAGCGGGATGACCGGCATGAGAGTGGGATAAAGTGGGATAGCGTGGGATCTCTTGGTCCGTGGGATGGAATTCGGGCAAAGCCACAATCAGCCACTGGATGCTCGGGATTATTCAGCATGGGCATCCCGGTCGGTGTACGGACGGATACCGGTATCCCACTCGGTATCCCGCTTACGCTAACCCAACTCCAGAGTACGCACTCTTTGGTTGTCACGGCTCGAGCCGCAGAGCCGCCTGACAATTATAGACTTGATATGTAATGGCAATAGGCCATGTTCTAATCAGATGTCGCACCAGAAACGCCGATACAGAATATCTGACTTCGGATGCTGTGGCAGGCCGATGTGTTGCTATCGTAATGCACTCGTTGTAACACCCTGGGCTGTTGTAAATCTTGCTTATACTTTCTTTCCACTTACTCAATGGTGTCAACAGAATTAATGATGGTCTGACAAAGCGCCATACATGACACGAATGAGGTGCAATGTGAATAAGATGAAGCAAGTCAATGAGATATATAAAACTGATGTTCATGCCCAAATGCAATCTTGATTCACCAACAACTCAAGCCTTCATCATATTCCAACACTTACACATCAATACACAGCACTATTCTAAAGTATCTTAATCTTTCAAGCACACCGAAATCTATAACCTCACTATGTCTGCTATCAAGAACGTTGCAATTGCTGGAGCCTCCGGCGATCTGGGATCCCCTATCTTCAAGAAGTTTGTCGAGTCTGGCAAGTTCAACATCAGAGTCCTCAAGCGCTCTGGCTCCGAATCAACCTTTCCCGAGGGCACCGATGTCGCAGAGGTTGATTACTCCTCCGTCGACTCTCTCACATCCGCGTTGAAGGGCCAGGATCTTGTTATCTCTACCCTCGCTACCCTCTCCGTCCCCATCCAGGACACTCTTATCGATGCTGCCGTCGCTGCTGGCGTCCAGCGGTTCATCCCCTCCGAGTTTGGCTCCAACCTCGATATTCCCAGTGTCCGAAAGCTCCCCCTCTTCAATGCCAAGGTCAGCATTCAGGACAAGTTGATTGAGCTGTCCAAGTCTTCCAAGATCAGCTACACTATTGTGTACAACTCCATCTTTCTCGACTGGGGTCTTACCCACAACTTCTTTATCGACTTTGACAAGTCAACTGCGACCATACTCGACGGCGGTGATAACGAATTCAGCACAACCGCTTTGGGCAGCGTCGGCGAGGCCGTTGTTGGCATCGCGAGCCACCCCGAAGAGACCAAGAACCGGGTTGTTTATATCCAGGACACAGTCCTCACCCAGAACAAGGTGCTTGAACTTGCGAAAAAGGCCAACCCTGAGAAGTCGTGGACCGTCAACCAGGTTGTTCTTGATGAACTGACGGCCAAATCTGATGAGAGACTGGCTAAAGGGCTCCTCGACTGGGAGACCTTCACCCCTTACCTGTACAGGTCTGTTTTCGACCCTCGAAGTGTGCCCAAGTTCCCCAAGCTGGACAATGAACTTCTTGGTCTCAAGGGCAAGACGGAGGAGGATGTTATTGAGCTTATCAAGCCCCTCGTTAAGTGAGGAAATGTTTAAACGAAGCACTTTTGAGGCGTTATAATTTTATATGAATTCTTGTTTACAATCTCTCCTGCCCTGATAATCGTGAAAATGTGCGTATCTGTGATATCGTTATATGCTATCTACCAACTACCGACTACTGAGCTTCTCACTTGCAATTCTCGACGCTTTGTCAAGTTAAAATCAGTCAGGTGAAAACTATCAACTTTGATAGAAAGCCCCATTGGTAACCGTGAATCAACAATAGTTGTATCTAGGTAGCTATGAGGAATGAATAGCAGCAAGAGGTCTTAATCGAAACTGCTTCGTCATTCGTCTTTTTATTCTCCATAGGACTGGACGTATCTACCAGGTTACAAGCCATCGTAAGCAACGTACCTAGGCAACCAAAGTTCTAGGGCTCGGCACGAGTTGCTTACCAAGAAAATGTTGACATGTACGTAGGATAGCTCTGGCAACTCTAATGGAATTTATGCACGATTATGCGGATGGAGCTGCCCGGCAGGTATTAGTTGTATTTGAACCGTTCATCCGGGACCGGATCTTACAGCACACCCCATCTTGTACTTTGCCACCCATCCATCGTCTCATTTTAGCCAGAGAATCTCTAAGCATTTGGAAAGGAAAGGTAGTGAGACGTACATGGTTGGCTTGTTGATAGTCTCGATGGGATGTAAAAGTAACCTACCATGTCATTGGGTTGAGTAATATCAGGTGAAGCTCCCAGAGGAGATTATGCTCCATGATATCCACAGAACCATCTATCACTAGCCACGAGTCTAGCTCCTCCTGGCAAATCATACAGGTTCTGTATGAGAATGCATAGCCTCAGAACCGGCCCAGAACCCGCACTGAGGTCCGGTCGAGATGGGTAATAAGGGGCTGGGTCACTCACTTCGACTCCGGCCTCGGAACCATGACCGAAAAAATGACTCAAAAACTTGACTCTCAAATCATTAAAGGAGTCATGCAACCGATTGTACTCCCTGGTCTTTGCCAATGGCTGTCTAGCAATGGGTGCGTGGGTCTTGGGAAACGCTGCTCGTCGGCACCAAGAGGATCCTCGATGGATCACACGATGCAGAAAGAATCCTCAAAGCCTGGTATTCGTCCCGGAGCTTACAAATGCAGGAATTATCTTACCCACAGCTGTTGGGCAAGAGCATCTGAGAGGCTGCGATTCATCAACCCGGGGATGGCGTGATCTAGATCGGGGCGTTGCACCATCGACATCCCAGGACACCTCAATCCTTATACCCGGACCATTCCGTCAGACAGGGTAGATGTTATGGATGAATTGAGAACCCCGCAAACCAAGATTGGGTTATCGATATTATATCCTTGTTGAGTGCTCGGCAATGTCATGCTCCTCACGGGGTGTCATGCCGGCAGGATGTCACGGCCTGTGCAGCGCATTGCGAACGTTCAAGCTCTCAATTCAGCCTTCACTAACAAAGTCCATTTGGATTTAGCTTGGCGGAATAGGCCTCGATAATTAATTGTACTGTTGTCTTGGTTACTGCAACTCCAACCATGGTAGCGGTAAGATCCGGATTTGAATGACCGATTTGGCTGTAACAGCAGACACCAAGCGCGTGAAATTACCCAATAAAGAGTCTCTAGGTCTCTGTTGATTATCTGCACGCAGGAGAATGAATAATACACTAAACCAGTTTGCTTCGACATCCTGGGGTTGAGTGATTGATAGGCGAAATAACACCATCGCTTCGTGTGGGGACACGATCTCACCCCGACACCGGCAAAGAAACACCAATAACTGGCACATTTCGTCCTATCACGCCATCAGAATTGCGGGCATGGGATAAGTATTCTGTCTCTGATTCGGCAAGGACGCTCATGACGCCATCTGCTCTAGATCCGCTGACCGACATGGACGCCGGGCTGCAATGTTAAACAAAACGAGGCAGGTTTCCGGTTCATCAGGTTGATTGATTATATAATTACGCCTTTTGTCTAAGTCTTCTGTGGCTTGCCTTGCTGTAGATCATTCAAAAGGAAGAGTACTTTCTTTCACACCCCTGTGTTTGATAGTTGCCATATCAAGTACCACTCAACTATCCCAGGACACGAACGACTCCAAAGACTTGACCCGGATCGGGCACGAATCGCCCACGATGAGCACGAGTACCTTTGTCTCCCTGACAGCCGAGCCAGTCGTCGAGGCTCGGCTACCTCTGTCTCAGGCTACAGAGAACGCCTATACAGCTCAACAACCACAAGAGCAGCTCGAGTCTAATAACACCCAGTCAACACCCTCCCTCCTATCACAAAGCAATACCGATGACCAAATCTTTGGCGAAACATCAAAAACAATACATTTAGCCGAGACCAGCCCCGCACCTACGATACCTACATCTCAGACTGTTCTGCTGTTGCACGGAGTGAGGCAGCAATATGAAGTAACCAGCGGTTATGCCATCCCCGATACCAAGCACGACCATGAGCTGCTAGTGCGAAACACCACGATCGGCCTCAACCCTATTGATTGGAAGTCGCCGTAAGTTAGGTATCTAAGCCCAAGACACATAGGATTCTCTAATCAGGTGCTCTGCCAGTGACTATGGCTTTGGAATCCCCGAACTGCCCTACATCTCTGGCCGCGAAGCAGCAGGCACGGTTGTGCGACCCCCTCGAGGACCATCGAGAATTAAGACCGACGACAAGGTCATCGTCATCTCGACTGACTACCGAGACTTGCGAAAAGCGACTTACCAGCAATATGTCGTTGCATCAGACTTCAATTGTGTGAGAATCCCAAAAGAAATCACCATCAACGAGGGAGCTACACTCGGAGTCGCATACGTCGCAGCGTCTCTGGCACTGGGTATCTGTCTGGGTGTAGACTTTACCTATGCCCTTGACGGCCCTAACATTTTGAACCTCGTGCGGGAGATTCCTGAGGAGTCGCTACCCCAAGATATTCGAGGAGAGTGCCTGAACGGCATCCTGCCTAGCGAGCGTGCCAAACCCGGTGACTGGATCGCTATCTGGGGTGGTTCATCTACCTCAGCTGTCATCGCTGTTCAGCTGGCTCGTCTCGTTGGCCTAAAGGTAGCTTTGGTAGTCGACAACGCCAAGCATGGCGTGCGTATCTCAGAAAACCCTGTTCTACGGCCCGACCTCCTGGTTGACAGCCACGACCCTGAGCGAGCTATTGCGATCATTCGTGCCAATACCAAGGGCAAACTACGTTTCGGCATTGATACCCGAGGACGCGATACAGCCGAGATCTTGCTCCGGGCACTAGGACCTGAGGAGATTCACCGGCAAGCCGCTCAAGTCAACTCACCTCCCAGCACGCCTCCTTCAGAGCCTTCAGTACCCGCTCATCTTGTCGGTATGAGCGGTCTGCCGAAGAACGACCAGACCGCCGGTGTCATCTTCCACACCATTCCCGTCAAGCTATACCATGAGGTCCCCGAGATTGGTGAGGCTTTGTCGAGCTGGCTGGAGAGGCTTTTGTCAGCTCGCGCGCTTGTTCCGCCCAGAATTATTGATGTGGAGGACGGACTGCATAATGTCAACAAGGGCTTGGATAGAATGAGAAGGGGAGAGATTAGTGGTGGAAAACTGCTAGTTGACCTGAAAGCATACTGAGTCTTGTAGCTAGATATAAGTAGAACACAAAACTTTCAACGAAAGATCAGGCTCCTATCAAAACGACTACATACAAAGCCAAACCTTTGCTCTTTCCAACTTACCAAAAGCCTACCTGGAAGAGCTTGAAGAAATCATAGGCCCCCAACCATAGTATGACTCTAACGAGTTGGCACTCACTGGATCTGCACATCGGCGTGACAGCCTATCGTCTATATCTCATACGTAGATAACATGGAACGAACAGTAGACGCAGTAACAGACACTCACGCTTAGGCACATGGGGCCCTGTAAAGGCAGTCTTCAAGTGAGCGCCGTGATGTTGGACACAGATCATCAGTCTCTAGGGGGGGAATGCCTCTTCTAGACACGTTTCTCACATAGCGAAGAAGTCTACACTGTAAACTGTTAACATACCTGCCTAGCTTATCCGTCGTTCTCGAGTAAGTTTCTGTCATTGGCAATATACCCACCATCGCCTGAACCTACAGCCTCACCCACGACTCGGCCACCCCCTCGCATCTAACACACCATAGACTCTCAATTTTGAGCATGTCTACCACACCCCCCTTATCATCCCTAACCGCAAGAGGCATATCTACTGTAGATACGCACTCCCCGCAGTACAGCGGAAACAGCCCGTGCGGCGCCGCGAAGCAATTGACGCACCACCCAGGCCCCAGGTGCAGCGTCTTGGCCTTGCACTTGGCGCACGAGTCGACAAAACAGTCGGGAATAAGGGTCGCATTCCTCGCGTATATTTCCTTGCGGCACGGCAGGCAGAGCGTTCCGACGTTTGTGAAAGGCTTTATGCACCGCGGGCACGTCTTGGGCGCGGCCTTGAGGGCTGGAGCGAGCTGGTCGCTGAGGAAGCACTGGCGGGTATATGAGGAGTTGTCGTTAGTGACGGGGCTTGAGCTGGTTTGACACATCTTACCTGATTGATTTCTGAAGCTTGTAGAATAAGATAGGCTTTCTTTTCTGTGATTGAACGTTAATCGACGCTGTTGAAATTGTTGTAGAGAATTTTCTATATATCCAACAATGCCAAACTGCCATCTTGGCTACTCATATATGTTATGTCGACTTCACCACCGTCCCAAAACTCTTGTAGCAGAAATTCATGTTCACAGTGGACCAAGAGCCAAAGAGGCATAAAGCTTTGTTAGCAACGAACATTGTCTTTGTTCTGCTGATGCGCTGTACACTGAACTTGCCGGGCTCAAGCTGAGAACACTAGCTCTTCTTGGTTTTTGAGGCCAGAACACAT
Source organism: Fusarium cicatricum (assembly GCA_021730345.1). NCBI lineage: Eukaryota > Fungi > Ascomycota > Sordariomycetes > Hypocreales > Nectriaceae > Fusarium > Fusarium cicatricum. The sequence goes on along the minus strand of JAJODA010001227.1, from coordinate 4,749 downwards.
AGCGGATTGGTCACGAACAACTCCAATCAAGGGCCACAAGAAACAAAACATTAGTAATTCATGTTCAGGACTCTGGGTAGCCCAATGGTCTACTTCATAGTCATAGCTCGTAGTTCATCCTACTATCAACGCACCCGCGTGTGTTTGGTCAAAATGTACAAGACGCACATCGTCAAAGATCGCAGCGATATCTCTAAGCGCCCTGAGAAAGAGGAATCTTCCGTTCGGTTTCAAAGGCTTCAGCAGCGCGTCGTTCCGCCACGGTGACATAAGTGCGGAATTGTCGAGTGGGTGTGTGATTCATAAACAGCTCGTCCAGTTCTTCAAAAGTCCTCATTCTGGTTTCTGGGACAAAGAAATAGCCCAGGATAGTCCAAATCACCATAAATGCTCCAAAGAGGAACCCGATCTTCGCTTTCAGGTTGCCATAGCCTGGGTTGAATATGTACGGGGCAACGAATGACCACATAGTGTTGACCGCCGCCGAAGATGACAGAGCGAGTGTTAGAGTCTTGGCTCGAAGTGCAGAGGTCGGAGTCTCGCCAGCAATCGCGTACACGCCTGAGCCGACACCCACGTTATAGAAGAAGTTATACATGGTGTAGAAGCCAACGGCGGCGGTCGTGGCAGAAGTGGTGTTTATCGAACCGGCGATGCCCATGCAAATAAGCAGCCCACTTAGACCGGCGCAACCGATGATGAACATTGGTCGTCGACCCCAGAAGTCCGAAACAAGGAAGGCAATTATAGCACCCGATATGGAGAGAATCTGAGCGCCGATCTGGATGGCAAAGGATTTCTGGTCACTGATTCCCAGGAACTGGTACATAAGAGCACCATAGTTGGACACAAATCCAAGGCCTGACATGGGCTCAGCGAGGAAGACGAGGTTGGCGATGAGCGTCCTCCGCAGATTGGTGCCTCGAAAGCAGTCGGCAAAAGATCCAGCGTTCTGCGTCTCGGCCTCCTCGAGGGTCAGTTTGATGCGCTCAAGATGACCCTCTGCGTCTTGAGGATCTGAGTAGAGGCGATTGAGGACCTTCCTGGCTGCCGTCATCTTGCCGTTACGGACAAGATAGACAGGGGATTCAGGCATAAGAATTTGGCCACAGAGAGCCACCGCCGCAAATCCCCATTGCGCACAGATCAAGGATTGCCACGACCATGAAGTATCCCACCTGGAGGTGAAGTAGGACATGATGGCCGAGATGAAAGGCCCTATACACTGGGCCAAGTTGCAGAATCCAATGACCGAAGCTCGGATCGCCAGTGGTGAGATCTCAGCAACATACGACGTGCAGAGATTCAGAAAGGCGCCGATGGCGATGAAGTTGAGCATCTTGCCGCCGAAGAACATGGCGATAGAAGTAGATGCAAACTCGATGCCCACTGAGCCAATGTTGATGGCCGCTGCGACGAGAATAACAGGCTTCGTTCCGACCATGTCGGCAAAATAAGACGAGGCCCAAGATCCGATAATAGCTGCCGCGTTTGATCCGCCGCTGAGAGCGGCTTGCCATCTAGTATCGATAAAGTATTTACCATCTTGCAGTTTACCGAAAGCCTCTTTGAAGACGGGAATGCTGATGACGGCGCCCGAAGATTGGTTCTCGAAACCGCGGACGATGAGGGTCCAGAGCATGACCCCGATCCAGAAGAGAAGCCATGGATCCTTGCGCAGCGTTTCCAAGTAAGTCCTGCTATGTTCTTGGTGCTGAATAGCTCGGCCTCGAATCTCGCCTGTAGGGCTGCGGCCAGGCTGGTTGGTGTCTGGTTGCTCTAGATGAGCGGTCGGTTCCAGCTTTGCCATGATGAAAATAAGGAGAGCAGCTTGGAAGAGTTGGCGATGAAACAGGCGGCCCGCGTCTCTGACCAGATGTAATCGTATGCCAAGGACCCTACTTCTTATAGTGACGTCTTCTTAATGTCCGTTCATAAGCCGGTCTCTGTTGCCGGTTCCTCTATTGCCAAATCCGGGGTAGGATGCGGGGGAGCAGGGGGTTGAGACATGGATCTTCGGGCCATTTCAGGCGACGCTAGACCTCTCGGTCTAATGTTACGACGACGCTCCCAGCTCTCAGTTGTGCCCTGGTAGGCTGGTAGGTATAAGTTGCTACAGCTCCTTGGGCCCAAATCAGAAGTGGCTGGCCTAGCGCTTCAGTTGCAGCAACTTTGCCCCGAATCGCGGATTCTCGTGGCATATCTCGGTAGACGTGTAGCCGAGCAAGCATGCGGAACTTTGTTCAACACGTTGTTAATGGCCACGTCGCAGGCTCGATGCTTCGGATAGCTCTTAACACGTTTAGTCCTTCTGCTTCCCTTGTAGGACCGAAATAACGATAAACACTGATCGACACAGGCTGTTGCTCCTGGCAGACTACCTTGAGTGTTCTTGAAATTGAACAGCTCCAGTTGTAGATAGAGACCAGGGTGGGCCAATTAGCGCCCCTCGACAGCACGAAGAAGACGATTGAAGAAACATTAAGCTTATATGTGCTCCACTTTCTTGCGTTTTGGCTCACATTTGCAATGCGGGGTGAATTGCTTATATGTCAAGGGGTAGGTCAATGGGGCTTTTACACGACTTCGGTATCGACAAGTCTATATTGAGGTCCAAAGCTGAAAGCCATGTATCCTACGCACCAACCTAGCTGTCGGAGTCATTGAAATCGAATCAATGAGGAAGAATAATGACAAGCTCGGAATAGCGAGCTTATTGACAACTATAGCGGACGAGGCACTGAATCCCTTAGCTCGATTCGCACTTTGCGCCTGGCTCTCGAAGCAGCGTTTGAGGCTGCCTTTGTACGTTCTGGCGTACCGGTAGATCAAACACACCAATATGACTTCTTCAATTCCTCGAAACTAATACCCACCAGTCGCTTTCCGGTGCAAGTCAACCATTGCTTTTAATCCTGGATTATCAGGCGTAGTCTTATCAACCGAGCCCTGCCATCCGTTTGCAAACCTGCGCACTTCCAGGAACTTGATTTCAGTACCTCCTGTGGCCAGCGACTGCATCTCGCCGAATAGTTGCCCAGCGTCGTTGTTCTCTTCCAGATGGGATTCCATGGACTTCATGCTAATGTAGCGGAAAGCTGCACAGTACGACTTTAGGTCTAACTCCCATGCAGTAGTATAGCCTGAGCTGACAACACCACCGGGGCTGTTCATGATAGTGCCGCCTAGTTTGCGCATCAACTCCTCCCATTGCTTGGTGTCGTTCAATTGCGTTTCGAACTTGAATGTGAAAAAAACGGATGCAGTATCGTACGAGTCTTCTGGAAGACCTCTTCCCGGAGACCCAAAATCCCAAGGGAAGCGGTAAGTAACGTCTTGAGCCGGCATTCTCATCAAAGATGTCCAAGCATTTTGAAGATACTGGGCTTCCGGGCTGACCTCGAATTCTTCTCGGCCCCGTGCCGTTTTCCAGTCAAATTGGATGTTGGTAAAGTCGGACGTTGAAATTCGGGTTACTGACTGATAAAAAGTTTGGTCTTCTGCGGATCTCCGTGGACGAGGGCCCACCATATAGTTCCTGTCTGTTTCAGGTCGAGGTGTATCTTGAGAGTTGTTGCCCAGAGTCTCCCTATATCAGTAGCGGGATCGAAAAGAGACGAGGAGTCGTGGGGATTAGAAAGGTGAAATGTGATGATTTCGGTGTATTCATAAACATCTGGGGGAGGAGATGGAAACAGATGACACATTATGAAATGATTTAATCAAGACTGGATGTTCCCAAGTGAAAGAACAGTGAGTCGTTAAACAAGCAATTACATGTGTAAGTGGTACCTAATTAAGCTTTCTCTCCGCTCGAGTACAGGCTGGCCTCTTTTCTTGACAAAGCCAACATAATCATGATCATCATGGCCAAGTTTAATACAGACGTGAGTGACACTATATTTCACGACTTGCTGGGTTATCCCTGTATACGGTAAGACAGATATCGGACAAAGTCAGGCGGCAGAACTGGATCCCAGCAGACAAGGCGATTTGCCAGGCTTCTAGCATGAGAACTCCCTGAAAAGATGATGTTGACAAAAGAAGAAAATATTCTCTCACAAAGGTAAGAAAGTTCCAAAAATTCCCTCGTCAGTCGGAACCGATGAGGAGCCATGGTCAGGACGCAGTTTCCAAACAGCAATATTCCTCTCTCAGCTTGACGCCTCACAGAGCAGGAATACCCTTGCACCAGGATGGATGAGGAGAAAGAGAGAAAAGAAGATTGAAAGAACGAGGGGGGAAAGGAGATTTTATACCTGTCATGACACCAGCCACCGTGTCCGGATCTCTGAAGAAACCTTAAAGCAACCTCAAAGCATCATGCTGTCAACTGTGCTTGAGAATCATCTGCATAAGCGAACTGTCTTTGTAAATTGTACCTCATATTTACCTTTCTCTTTTGCGCGTAATAGAGGGTCATCGTGAGTCAGAAACAAGCTCACGTCCTTGACATGCGTCTACGTCAAGGTGTATCCCGTATTACTTGGCACGTTGAAAGTGTGGTGGAAAGTCTTTTATGCTGCCGCCACCTGACCATGACCTGCTTCATTCATGATGAGTAAACTGTGTATCATGCTCGATGCCCTTTCAAAGGCAGGTGCCTCCACAATAAAAAAGAACACAATTTTCTTCCCAATTTAGGCATCATGGCCTAATGCTCGCATATTAACCTAATTGTAAGCTCCTTTCGTACTTACCGCAAGGGAGACTCATTTAAGATGTATCCCAAGAGGTTATCTTAGACCT
>JAJODA010001225.1:0-18587 GCA_021730345.1 Fusarium cicatricum | reverse complement strand
CCGGGTTATCTACATCCACGTTGTCGCCTACCGACCTACGACTCATTGAAGGTCCACGGCCCTGGCCCTGCTGTCCCGCCCCTCCCTCCTACAGTAATACTACTGTATTTTGTACAGGGCTGAGTTGTAGGGGTCCGTGGGGTCCATCTCGTCTCTGGGAGGCGAGAGGGATTTTCCCACAGGCCTTGTTTCGTCGCGCATCCAACGTTGATTACCAAAATTAGCCCTACCGCTCTCAAGTCATGCTGGCGAGCTCCATCAATGGGCGCCAAAGCGCCTCCGTCACGCCCTAGGACTTTGCGCAGCCTCGCGCTTAAACCCTGGCGGCAATCTTAACCATCGAGGAAAGCAGATCCTCCCCGAGTCCTGGCAAATGTCCGCAAAACCCGAGAGATGGGGGCTAGTTTCCTGGGCTAGTTTTCTGGTTCACGTCCCAGCATAGAGGACGACTTGTCCGTGTGTGATCAAGAGACCCGGATATGCAGAACATGTCCCACAACGGAACACTTCCAATAAAGGGACAACGAGGGGCCAAGCACCACTCGCAGAGCCTCCCTCTGTTGCCCTGCTGAATTCCAGCAAATTAGCAGAGATTTGCAGGGACTCTGGTGCAAAGTCCCTCTGCGCTGTTCCCTCTGGTCAGCCGCAGCCCTCCATCAGCACTAAGCCCAATCGACCAATTCCAGTCCAATACCCGGCACGACGCCGCAGCAGTTCTAGGCAGGCATGGGCCGTGAGCAGTAGAATCAGTGGAGGCGGTGGCTCATCACATCCTTGACCCAACCATGGCGCCATGGAGCTTCAAGAGGGCTGAGCCGAACCGGTTGCGGGGATAGGTGCTAACGTCCTGGTGCTGCATGGCGGCGTAGGCCGCGACCAGGCGTACGGTAATCAAATAAAAAGGCTGGCCGCCCTTGAATGAGTGTGCTCGGGGAGAGTAGCTAAGCAAGATCGGAGACCTAGAGTTTTCGCTGGGAACGACATACACACACATATACACACACGCTGGACGCCATTGATAACAGAAGCGCAGTCAGCGCCACAGCCTCATGATATTCACCAACCGTTCACGATAACGAGCAACGATACCTTCACACAAAAACAAGTGCTATTGAGCTGGGATACTCGACAAGACACGCCATTGATTGAGACGGCTCGACTGAAGTGACGCCGCTGGACCGCGAGCAGGACACCAAACTTCATATATCGATACGAATACCCAAAAAGCAGACATTTATCAAAGATGAGCATGCTGAACGGAAACCATCGTTCGCAAGCACAGTTCGACCGTGCCAAATGGCGCCTCATGGTCTTGCTCCCCACTTGGGTCCTTCAACTCTGCCTGACCATGGCTATGATGGGACTCTTTGCCTGGAGACTGGGTGACACGATGAAGGAGTACAAAGATGACGACAAGAGCAACGACGATCCCATGATTGAGCTAGTGTAAGTTATTGCTCAAGGGAGATGAGAAGAGGCACTTTGCTGACAAAATATCGCCTGCGAATAGATGGGAGGCCACCAATGTCGCACTCTGGTTCGTCGCGTCCTTTTGCACTTTTGTTGAGATTGCCAAATACTTTGCCGAGTCGTTGACTCCTTGGACAATGCTCTTCACCCACGTCATCAAATTGACGTGTGCCGTTTCTACCCTCGTGCTCGATGTCGTCGTCTACGTGCAGCGTCATGATAAACACTACTCTCTCGTTGCCCTTGGCCTGGACGGTGCCTTCATGTAAGTCAACCAAACCCTCGAGCAGGCATTTCAGCGACCACGTCCGTGTTCATGCTAACACGCGTATCAGCATCATCTCATGCGTCCTCGTCTTTTACTCCATCCGTGCCTACCGTCGCCTGTCCGCATACGACGACTACTCCCACCCAGTCAACGTCAAGCCTTTCGGCTTCCACGACGACCTCGAGCGTGACACTTCGTACTCGAGCACAGTTGGCGGACCTCGGGCCTCTACCGACAAGCGGTTTTCCTCGGCTTCTTCGCGGTTGAGCATGAGCTCTTCCAGGAACGACCCCGTGGAGCTGGGGAAGCTCGAGCGGACGCCCAGTGTATATAGCCATAAGCGTGACACCCAGTTTGACGACTTTGTGGCACGACGCGGCTCCGTCCACAAGACAGACCGAACGCTCAGCGGAGACTTTAGCCGGAGCGCAAGTGCCTCTGACTTGCGGGAATCGGCTGGCACGCCCACACGGCCAAGGGGACACAGCACCGGCCGAGCGCCTAGTTGGGCGAGTGACCGCGGCCTAGTAGCCGTTCCAGAGGAGGAGGATGAAAACCACGGCAAGGATTCCAAGGCCGAAAAGGAAAAGAAGGACCGTCAATCTCTTCTAGGAGAAACCCCTCGGGAAAGCGTGGATGGACCCTTCATGCCCCAGGAGGTGGACTTGGCAGAGCCTCGGTGGCAGCGCGAATGAGGGGAATAACCTCAGAAAGAGCGTGATACAGAGGACGACATCAGAACAGACCAACGCGGGGAGCAAGGCTGTGTATCTACATCCCTGTATGATTATACCCACGACAGTATCGGCGTTTTTGGGCGGGAATCGGAGGGGGAGCATTGCGGATTACTGGTAATGGCGCCTTTGAGCAACAAAAAACATAACTGCATGACAGGCATGAAGATGTCCCACTCCCATAGTGCTTTCCTGGCCCGTCGTGATCGATAACGCAGTCCGTCTGAGGTATCCTGCATAGAGATATATGTCTCATGCCCTGTTGCCGGAGAGAGAGAGGGGACGAACGGGAAGATGTGTCGGCAAGTTGTCGTCGGCACTGGAGGAAACGCAAACATGACGAAGCAAGGACTTTGCCATAAAGGGAGGAACTCGTCATGAGATTCGAAGCTATCGTGGCTGGCACATGCACCGGAACATCATGCTCCACGTTCGCGCGCACGTCCACAGTTGGGCGCGTAGATCACTTCCTTCTAGCCATCAAGGATTGACGGGACTAGTATCCGCCTTAGCTGCGTCTGGAACATTTCATTCACCCCTGCCTTCGATGATTCTTCTGCCGCACGTTCGGAGTGCCACAACCGGCGGAGAGGAGTGTGTGTGTGTGTATGTGCGCGCGACAAACAGCAGCTTCAGACGTCAGATCTCACGAGCTACGAGGTAACGCCACGAGGAGGCAGCTCGTCATCCGATCGGAGGGCATCATGCCACGCCCCGGGAAAAGAGACTCCAGCCTGGATCCCCGGATTAGCTAAGAAGGGAAGCCTTGTCTTCTCATCATGACTGGTCCGTGAGGGACCGAATAGGTAGTTCTGCGCCTATGTATGTACCTTGGCGGGAATGCTTCGCCAGGGCCAAGCATCATAGCACGGAGAAAGAAATGCGCTGGGCGCGAGGCGGGTCTGCGTAGTACATTACCCGTACATGATGTTCAATGTATGGCGTACAGGTTATTCAAGGTCATTGCTATGTAATTGGAGATTAGGGGCTGGATATGTCATCATCCAGGGTTCTACTTGACGCGGAGCTTGTTCAGAAGCGCCAAGCTTTGCAAGTATTTCCCTCACTCATTACCCTCTGTCCGCCCGCTGGGATACACCGAAACAGCCCCTTCGCGGGGAGAGAGCGGAGAGGAGAGGTGTCCAAGCTGTTCCGGGCGGCGCAGGCCCGAGCCATTGGCCGCGCTGCCGCAAGCCGCAGACTCCGGAGTGCCGTGGTCTGCCGTGGTCTGCCGTGCCGGGGAACTGGCGCTGCTCCCAATCGGGCAATGAGTTTATTTCAACCTAAAAGTCTATAAGCCAACTTTATTTCAACGACTCAACACCAAAACACCATCCATCCACAGACACGGTCGCGATATCGACGTCCTCAAGGCCCCCAGGATCGCCCAGAGCGAATCCCTCACGCCAGTGGGACCCCAAGACTTGTTTACCACGGTATACTGAGCTCAACAGCACCATTGCGCTGCGCCGAGCGTTGGCATTGTCCCGCCGAGCATTGGCAAAACCTCCCGCCGAGCCCGCCAAGGGTTGGCAAAACATTGGCAAGGCGGGCATGGCGTAAGCGGTGCCAGGCCACGGCCACCGCTATTGTTGTTGTTGTCTTCTTCCTGAGTTCCTACTTTTGCTCGTTCCGCCAGAGTTCCCGCTGCTGATGTGGCTGTCCGCCCGGCTTTCCCATAAGAACGCAACGCCTGCGCCCGTTCTTCGAGAGAGGGTGCCTTTTGTTCTGCGCAGTGCAATGACATCGTCTCCCGCTCTCTCCGCCCCGGAGTATCTCCTTTAGTTCTCGTTCTTCTATCCCTTCCACCCGGGGCCAACTTTGGTCCGGTGTCTCCTATCATCCCCAGCTCTTCCGCTATCCTCACCTTGACACTTGCACTGGCTCCCCCCAGGTGACTAGTTGCTCCCTGTTCCTGTTTCTGTTCCTCCTCCAATGCTCCTTCATCACCACATGCTCTTACGTGGTACTTGACTCCAAGAAACACCACCAATATGCCTGGGCGCGAAAACGGCACTCTTCAGGTGCTAAAGAAGAAGCTCAGTCTTCAGCCCCTGTTTTCCAAAGAGAGAGCGCGAAGGACTTCCTCCCCTCCACTGCCTTCCAACAAGAAGCACGCCAGTCGGTCCCCTTCACCTCCCAGACTGGATGAGAGCAACGAGAACACCTTGGTGTGCACATCAACGTGGGAATCCCGCCTTGAGCGGTACCAGATCCTCAAGCTCGACACGAACTTGAGTGTATCCATTGGCGACTCATTTGAAGCCAACCCTGGTAGCGAGGTTACCAACATCCCAAAGTTCGAGTATGGTTCCATACGGTATCCCAAGATGATCCGTCTGCTTCTCATTCTTCCTGCCGTCCACGATGACGAGCCCCTTGAGACTATCATGTTCCATGCCGACCCCCGGGAGCTCCCATATCAGGCTCTATCCTGTGCCTCAAATGACCGCAAGCAGACCAAGCTGATGCATTGCAACGGCCGCGGCCTCACCGTCTCGGAAACCGTCTATTCAGCTCTTGTCAATATCCGAAACCTCGGCGACCGCAAGATCTTTTCCACAGTATGGGCCGACTCCGTTTGCATCAACCAAGCCGATATGCAAGAGCGTGAGTCTCATCTTCGGCTCTGCAAGGACATCTTTAGCACAGCCGCAGTGACCATTGCGCATCTCGACGGTACCGAAAAGTCACGTCGTAAGGTCTTTGAGACTGTCGACATGCTTCACGAGGCCTGCCGCAACGATGACTTTCGCGAACGACTGGAGCAGGATGAATTGGATCTTTCGTCGCTGGACCAGCTCTGTATTGGCAATAAGCGCCTGCGTATTCCACTTGATAACCGTGTGGAGTTATCCAAGGTCTTCTCCCACCCTTGGTTTGAGCGTATCTGGAACTGGCCCGAGGTGTCGCTGTCCAAGAAGGTTTACTTCCTGTATGGTTCTGCCCTCCGCCCGTGGAGTTTCTTTGCAGATGCTGCCTGGTGCATGCATCAGCTGCGCTGGGAGTCGTCTCTGAACGCAGAGTGCATTGTCCACGGTCAGACCCGCACGGATCTCAAGTACGATCACATGCTCCATCTGGATGACCACCGCCAAGATGTTCTTGATGGCAACCCGTGCACCCTCCTCAGCCTCTTGACCAAGTCGCGTCAGTTTACATCGGCGAACCCGCTGGACAGGGTCTTTGCCTTGTGGCCGCACATCAGCAATCCACATGAACGGGAATTCATTCAGGCCTACTTCGACTACAGCCTGTCTCCCCTCACTGTATTCCTCAACTTGACGCTCAACAGCATCATTTCTCATGAGACACTTGACGCCCTGCACCTCATCCATAACGAGGTCAAGGATGACTGGCCGTCATTTGTCCCAGATCTTTGGATGAAGGATGGTGTTCGTACTCTGGGATCGAAGGAAGGCCGTGAGCACTGGGAGTACCACGCTGCCGGTGATACCAAGCCACAACTCACTGCTCTCAACACGAAGAACCAGACTCGCCACGGCATGCCTTACTTCGAGGATGATGTACACATCATGCTTAAGGGAGTCTTGGTTGATGAGGTGACTCGCGTGGGCTCCGAGATGCAAGACATGATGTTCGGCGGGAAATCTTTCCTATCCGACTGGGTCAATACTGCATTCGTTGTCGACAATAAGAAGTTCTACACCGCTGGTGAGCTCAAGAGAGCCAAGGCGCTTCAGAAGAACACCAAGGGCCGTAACGATAGGAAAAATGCTGCCTCGACCCAGGAAATGGGCGAACCGTCCCGCATTGCCGAGATCCAATCCGCGGTGATGCGCTCGAGCCGTCGCTATAGTGGTGCACCAGACTCGCGCACTCGCTTGCGCAACTCCTTGACGCCGTCTTTGATGGAGGCTTTGGAGAACGTTGATGTCTTGGAGCAGGCTATAGACGACTCAGTTACACAGGAGCCAGTCTCGGAGCCCAAGCCAACCTCTGCTCTCCCAGACAAGGAGAAGTATCCCCTTGGCGATATTTCTTCCGTTGAGGCCTTCTGGCGAACGCTGGTAAAGAACAAGGACGAGAACGGCCATGTGCCATCTGCTGAGATGAGCAAGACACTCTTCCAGCCATGGCTCGAAGCCATGTCGGGCACTGTTCCTGAGATGCTGGACGCGCTCGCCCACGGCCGAAGTGACGATGGTCAGCGACCCGAGCCGCTCTTCAATGACTTTGTTCACATGAGCTGCAATGGGACACGCATCGTGAGGACCAAGACGGGCCTGATCGGCACGGCCACCTGGGACGTTAAGGAGGGTGACCTTGTGTGCGTGTTGTACGGGGGTCAGACCCCTTTTGTGCTCCGTCGGGATGAGAACTGCCCCGGCAAGTACAGATTTGTAGGCGATTGCTATGTCCATGGACTGATGGAAGGCGAGGCGTTGAACATGGGGCTGGAGGAGCAGGAGTTTGTTATTTCATGACGACGACGACGACATTTTCTTTCTTTTGTCGCATTTAGCGGGATCTTCTGGGCTTTTTGTCCCTTTCCTGGTTGGAGTTAACTTGCATCGGCTGGCGTTTATGAGAAGGGTTGTTTGTCTTGGGCGGCCTACCTTGAGCATGGCGTTTTTTCCTTAGAATGCTATCATTAGCTTTATTGAAGCTTTATCAATGGAAGCGAATTGATCAGTCGAAAGACACTTTGCTTTGATATGAAGAGTGTTGATGAAGATGGTGATGATTATGGTAGTGGTGATGATGGTGATGATGCCTGGTTGAAGTTGTCTTCAATTTCCACCTTTCGATAACCGAAGTCTTGATTCAGGTACCCCGCAAATTATCGTCCCTTCCACCGCAGCTTCCCAACCCATGCAGCCCAGCGCTGAACCTCTTCCTCCTCCAGCAGCAGTTCGACAGTGTAATAATCACGAGCGAGCTCCTCGTGGCTCTTGAAATGATGGACGAATCGATGGCAGGCGCCGCAAAGCCAAGCAACGTTTTGCAAATCTTCCTTGTGATGCCACCCTCGCTTGATGGCCTTGTCGTGCACGAACCGTGGAATTAGATGGTGATATGTCAAGGGAATCCAGGATCGGTCACACAGCTCGCAAGCGTCGGTGCGGGTTGCTTGCGTCGACGGCGGTGGAGCGATCAGAGGGGTAATGTACGAGGTGAGAATAGGGAGTAGGAACGCTTCGGGTGAGGAAGGAAGATTTGAGGTTGCAAATGGGTCAGACGAGATGAGGTTGTAAGTCGTCAGAGTCTCCAGGATTGACGGCGGTAGATTTAGCGATGCGAGACTGTCCTTGGTGAGAGGGAGAGAATACTGCTCTTGTAGAGCCTCAGAGTCCCTCCAGGTCCGGTGATCCAACGCCTGCAAGTCCTCCGGGAGGCTCTCAAAGATCTCGGTTGCAAGGTAATCCACAAATTCCGAGAGTTCCTCGGCATCCCGCTCCGGGTTCGGTACTGGTGTGGATGCAACGGCCGGCGCAGGTGTTACCGCAGAGTTCTTGCGGCGCCTCCGACGTTTGGCCGGGTCCCGGGTCGAGGATGCCGGCTGGAGCAGAGTGGTGGATAAGCAGTCCCGGAAGAGAGCATAGTTCTCGGGGTTGTCTTGTATGGGCGACATTGATGCGCAGGTTTGTGATGTTGCAGTCTTGGGTTCTAAGCAGAAGCGAAAGGCGAATGGATTGTCATGTGTATTCTGTTTTGTGACGTAATTGAACCAGTGCCCGTTGTTCTAGATTTTGGTGTTGAGGGAGGCCTTTTAATACAGGCAATCAAATATTAGCTCTGACCCTCTTACTGTGCACAAACCTTGGGATTGAGCGCAGAACCTCTTCGAACCCCAAAGAGTCGTTTTGAACACCAGAGTTCAACAATACCTCGCTGTAAGCCCTCAAAGAGCATCGTCTTCTGGCTGAGTCATTCGGCCTGTCACTAACATGCCTCTTTACATTGGCGTTTAATTCTTGCAAACATGTCTAGCATGTATGCATCGAATCCAGTTCCCGTCTTGGGCACTTCTTGGGCTTTCCTTGGCCGAAGAGCACCGTTGCTCAGAGAGTCTTGTCATGGCTTGTCGCCGAGACTGCCAAGGGCTTGTCTGGAGGCCAAGAGCACCGGCGCCGAGGCGCGGCGAAGCAGGTCGAGGAGGAGCTCCTCGTGGGACCGTTGATGCCACCTCCGGGTGTGGCGGTGTGCCGTAGTGGAAGTGGCATCAACGTGCCGAGCCGTGTGACTCTCTGGCCGCAGATGAGTCGTCGGGCGCGGTAGCTCAACAGTAGGGGCACGTCATTTTCGGGACTTGGGCAAGGATGATCCAAAGATGGATAGTTGCGACAAAAGCTGCGTGTATCTCTAATAATGACAACCCTGTGTTTGAGAACGTTTCTTCCGTCAGCTGCTTACGTCTCCGATGGACTATGTAAAGATGAGACGAAACGGGCGGTGCTTGATTGCGACGACGTGGCTGATCAGAGCGGAGGTCGTCGCAGAATAAGCAACAATGCCAACGCAACGGTCTGAAATGCATGAAACTTCATGTTATCTCTGGCCAGTCTCTTTGCTGTCGTCACTCTCTGCGGCTGCGTTTATTTCCAATGCCAGAACCGACCTGTCAGGTATGTATTGACGTGTTGACGTGTAATGGTACCCAGGATCTACCTTGCCACATGCTTGCATACAAAAGTAAGTATGCAATGGCACCTCAGAGTCTGTCAGCCAAATACCAAGATGCCTAAACGCTCAGTACTTCATTATTTAGCCGCCGAGGTTATTGTCGAATCAGATTGTAGGCGCGCAGAAATGCAGTACAGTCTTGCTGCAGATCTAGCTTCAACCCCCACGCCTAAGCAGGAAAATATTAAGCTGGGAACTTACTAATTTTTCCTATTAAGGACATCCGAAGCTCAACTCTCCTTTGATAAGGACTGGGGAGTTGGTTATTTACTTTGTATGGTCAGTCTAACATATGCAGCCAGTGAGATGGGACTACGACGCATCATTTCTGTCTTAAGCGAGAAAGCGAGCATAGAGTCTACCTCAGAGACTGGGCAAGGTCATCGGCATGCCGCGACATAGTTAGACCATGAGATAAGTACAAACTTGGGCAAGCAAGTCCTGTGGCTTTCACGGCCATGCTACCTAGTATTCCCCAAGGCTCGCTCCCAGACACTACCGCGATCCCTCGCATTAGGGGCGAGCTAGGACATTGCGCCTACAACCGTCTGTGCAGTAGTCCTGTACCCGAACTTATCCAAGTATGAGGCTCTACGGCACAGGTCAAGAAACGAGCTAGAGCTCCAAATTGAGGGCAAATGCCATCTTCTAGAGTAGTACGTGGTAGGTTCGTTATTCTACCATAGGTTGCCGGCATATCCGGAAAGAAGGCCCGGATATCAGGAGAGAATGGGGAGAGGCTTTAGTTCGGATGGAATTCGGAGAGAGAACTGACAAGCCTGAAAACAATTGTCCAGCACCAGGTTTCCAAGTTCTGACATTGAATGAGAATAGCCCAGAACAGCAATGCTATAGCGTCAGCTTTTGGCCGAGAGAAATCCCGCATGAGAACTGATAACTGCAAAGATTCGAGGAACTTTCCTACCAACGCAAGGTTATGGTGTAGTCGGGTTTGGGCGGTCAGCATTCCACTCGACGCAAGTCCTGACGCCCATCACCAACCTCGACTTTGTGACTCATGGCCAGTACTGATCGGGCGACACAGCTCTCACCACCTAGTGGAAGTAATGGCGAGACATCTGCGGGAAATCCAGTGACGATGCTGGATGCTAAAATCTGGGGATGGCCAACGTACTTGGAAACGGGGTAACCAGGGACGGGAGCAGCCAGAGCCCTGCCTTATTGATTACAGCGGAACTAAGCCTCCGAAAACAGTATCTAGTCGAGCTCAAGGGTCAACAGAAGCTGATGGGCATTTGAAATACCTCCATGAGATGCGGAGAATAGATGTCATCTCACAATCCCCCCCTGGGAGCAGAAGTGGGGGATAACCCTAGAACATGTGAAGCGCGAAAGCCGCAGCAAGGAGGGTCAAGGAACTTGGAATGACCAAATAAATGTTGGATGAGGGTTAGCCTGGCAGAGAGGTAGGCAGCCATCACATGTAGACATCCATTGCCCAAGCAGGAAAAGAACACGCCCATAGCCAAACGGCCCGAAGACATGGGGAGCATGAAACAACCCAAGGCCCGATATCAACAAAACACCAAAGCCAAGGCGCAGACGCGATCGACTTGCCCATAACTGTTGAACAACCCGATATGCGTAAATCGTCTCTTTCACGTGAAAAACTGTCTCCCGGGAGCAACCCCAGCGGCTCCCCGCCCGCAAGATGCCTGCGAGGCTGCGCAACATCTGCTCAACAATCTCAGACAGGGCAGAGAAAGGCTCGCCCTGCGCTCAAGGGAAGAAGAGAAGCCGAGAATCCAAGGGCAACAGGCGGGAGATGCGCTGACCTGCACGCCATGTGAGGTCACAGTTCGGCGCATCCAGACCGAGAACGCGCTGAGCCCAGATGGGAATTACCCGATGCGTACCCTCGTCGTGGGGGCCTGGGACCCTGTTAATCGCCCACCTTGCTGTCATGAGTGACTTTATTGGGTAACGACCTCTGTCAGGGTCTCTGTTAGGGGGGCGTTCCACGCACTAGGGTCGCCTAGGGGAAGCGAGAGCCCCATGGCGTGCCTCACACAAAGAGATGCCAAATAGACGGGACGGAGCTCGCGGAGCTCGTAGACATGGTTAAAGGGGGACGCTTCTCCCCTTGAAGTGTTCTGGCATATCCTTCGAGAAGCGAGAGATTCTTCCATATCTATTCGGTTATATCTACATCGGCAATCTGTTTCGATACCTGTTCGAACCAAAGCAAACAGTTCACTCACAACACCATATCAACTACACCAACATGCACCCGTCCAAGTTGATCTCGACGCAGCCCAACAAGGGCATGTTTATCGACAACATTGCCCTTCTCTCTGACCCTCTCTCATCCATGTCTTCAATCTTTTCCCTCGTCTCCCTCCTCACCATGGCTTATCAAGTGCGGACACCACTGCCCTCTGTCCAGGACCGCCTCCTCACCCTCTTGCACACAATGTCACCAGCTCTAAGGACAGACGAGGCGCGAACCACCTCAGCTAGGCCCAATGGGTACTCTCGCGAGGAGATTCTCAACTCATTCGTCCACTTCCTGAGCCCCGTGCTCAACGGCATGGCCGGCATGCTCGAGCTCCTCTCCGCCGTCGATGGCTTCTCACGGCCTGAAGACTTCCGGCAATTTTGGAGCTTAGAGCGGAGTAATCTCATCAGGGACTTTATCGAGAGTGGGGGGCCTCTGCGGGGGATGCAGGGCTACGACGTCCCCTTTCTCGAGGCCTTTGTCAAGGACTCAACCTGCAGGATCGGCCTCGGCAAGAATAACGGCATGCTTCTGTTAGTGCCTGGGGACGCCGAAGTCGGCGATGATATTTTCTGGGATGAAGACGAGCAGCGTCTCACCGTGTCAAGGAAGGGTGAGGATGGTCTGAACAGCAACGCCGAGCCGTATTTGGATGATGGTTCAAGGATGACCGTCATGGCGATTCCTTCTGCGACTTAGACAACGCATCTGTTTTCATGTGATGAGCTTACGATTGTTATTTTTGATGTTGGAAAGCCAGGGTCGCAATTATGAGGAAGCGGGGCTACGGCGCTTTCTGGGTATACACTGGCATATGAGCGATATTAGACAAGTTGATTAGACATTTAATAAGATGTCACTTTGATGTCTGACGAGTTTGAAATTTGTGAGGAAGCTTTTTTTGGTGGAAGGTGAAGCACATCTTTGCAAGACTAGCACAGTGTATGAATTTATTCATACTATTATTGGTCCACTTTTCCTTGCGTCAACTCTGAAGCTCCAAAAAAGGTACAGTAACCTTCCATACCACATCCTCCACTGTCGCTTTGTTGCCGTCTCACCAACGGAACTTCCGTCGACGAAAATGGCATCCGACGAGGAACGCGATAGTCGACACAGCCGGCGACGGTACGACGACGACGAAGAACCTCGAACAAAGCATTCAGATCGCAGCTCAGGTCGGAGAGAACGTCGTCGATCACGCGACAAGCGTGACAGGCGACGCTCTCGGACTCCAGACGCCTCGCGACGGAGATCGCGGAGTAAAGATCGAGATCGCACCCGAGAGCATAGACGTCGGCGGTCACGCGAAGACAAAGATTCACGACGTAGGCGACGTGATCAAGACGACGACGACGCAAACGATAAGCGAGTTGAAAAGCGCAGCCCCGTGAGGCGTTCAGGCCCCCTTCCATCTCAGGAGGCTTCCTTCGCCGTCACAAAGGGCGAAGAGCCCGAACAGCCGAAAGAAAAGCCCAACTATGGGTCCACGGGCGTCTTGGCGGCAGCATCCAACTCAGTGGCACAGGCGGACGGTTCGACAATCACTCTCAAGTACCACGAGCCTGCCGAGGCGCGCAAACCCTCGCCTCGAGATCAATGGAAGCTATTCGTTTTCAAGGGAGGGGACATTGTCGACACGATTGACCTGAGTGCGAGGAGCTGCTGGCTTATCGGACGGGAGATGGCAGTTGTAGACCTGCCCGCCGAGCATCCGAGCATCAGCAAGCAACACGCCGTCATTCAGTTCCGCTACACCGAGAAGAGAAACGAGTTTGGAGACAAGATTGGCAAGGTCAAGCCGTATCTGATTGATCTCGAGAGCGCCAACGGCACGCTCATGAACGACGGGAGGATTCCAGACAGCAGATACTTGGAGCTCAGGGACAAAGACATGATGCAGTTCGGACACAGCACGAGAGAATACGTCATCATGCTTGCGCCTCGGGAATGAGTGTTGTACTCTGTGACAGAGGCACTGTTACAGATACCCGCTTCGGCAACTTGATTTCAAGTTCAGTCGATGCTCAACAGCTCCGCTTTTGCGTTAAAGCAAAAAAAAAAAAAGAAAAACATTAACGACATCCGATTTCTATTGGGTTTGACAACAGTTGAAAACACAGGTCCACGTGGCTTGATTCCAAAGCGACACAAGCCTCGAGGCGAGCACCCACAGATTGACCAGTCTGGCACTTACCAAGGGCCCAATAGAAAAGATCCAAGTTCGACGAACTTACAAGCCTCACGCGACACTCGCCGGCCCCCTCGGAGGCTGCAAGTTGGTGACAATGGGTGTTAAATATGGCCTCCTGTGGCAGGCAACGACTCACCCGTTTCGTGACCGAGGCCATCCTTAGTATCTGGGGCGAGCAAACAGCCAAACCTGGACTTGAATTTGTTATTTCTACTCCTGCTGACCGACGCAATGTTCTTTATCTGGGCACCGGGCAACGCCGCGCTGTCTGTTCGTAGATATGGACTTGCGCGGCCTTCAAAATATAGAAGTCCTACGCAAGAAATCAGGCACCGACTGGACCCAAGAGTCACTCAGTCTGATGACAACTTACACGATCAACATACAGTACAGTTTTGGATGTCGAGCGAAGCGCCTTTAACTCATATCATGAGTAGCTAAAACTCAACAGCCAGCAATTTTGTGTAACAAGGATCCTGCATAACCGTTCGGCAATCTGCATGAGGCTCAAGCCGTTCGAAGTCGCGACACACACAGCTCCCGGCCAGCCATAGTTATAATACGACCTTGGTCTATTTCAGAAGTCTCATCTTGTCATACACTAGTTACCAGTGACGCGGTGATCGCCGTATTCGATACAGAAACAGCCCAGCAAGGATCAAGATGATTGATTGTATTCCCGGCTCAGACGCTGAGGCGATGGAAAGCCTTGCAGATTACCCCAGCCCGGGCGCGAGCACTCAGCCACACTAGATGCAAGTCTCAGACCTGCTTATTGGCATCGCAGTGCTTTCCCTGGGCGGCGCATTACACCATCAGCTTTAGCTGCCAATATCTCCATTCGAGCAATGCGGCAGGGGGAGCGCGCCACAGCCTTGCCGCATTGGTTGAGAGGGTGTGACTCCTTGCGCTCATTGAAACATTAGGCAGTGCTATTCTTTACAGCCTCATATTTAGGAGGCCATTTATAAGCCGATGCCACTACTTATCGAGCTTACTTCTGGTCGTCGCGAAAAACATCCAATGTCAGCAGCAAAGTTTCGCCTCACTAACGTCCCCGATTTCGGCGATACATCATGGTGAGTTTCGACAGCTTATTCAACCACCGGAAACTATGAACTGACCGATCCGTTCTCAACAGGGGTCTGAGAATCGTTCGATAGCCCGTTACGAGACAACGGCAGTGTACACGCACCCGGATGCAAAGGTTGACATCGTTCTTGTTCATGGCCTCAACGGCTCACCAGACAAAACATGGACAGCCAAGAACTCGACGTTCTGGCCTCTTGACTTGCTGCCTACATCGCTCAAGGAAGCCCAAGCCAATGTCATGGTGTATGGTTACAATGCCGACGTATACTCGAAGCGAAACGACCGAAGCGCAAGCGACAACTTTATCCATCAGTATGCACAATCCCTGGTAACAAACCTGATGCTTTATCGAAGAAGCGAGGGCACGTCCAAGAATCCCATCATCTGGGTGTGTCACAGCCTGGGCGGGGTTCTCGTCAAACGAGCATTGCTCTATTCGGCCGACGTACGCGAAGCCCATCTCGAGGATCACCGGTCCATATTCGTCTCTACCTTTGGGCTAGTGTTTCTAGGCACACCACATACTGGCTCAGATGCTGCCACCTGGGGTCTTGTTCTTCAAGCCATGTCAGACGCGATAGTCCCAAAGAGGTTCTTTGACTCGGAATCCGTCCTGTTGAAGACGCTCAAGAAGGATAATGAGACTCTTGCCAATATTAACAGCCATTTCTTGGACATCTATCAGCGTTTTCGGATCCATATGGTCCATGAAAACCACAAGACAGACATCAAAGGCTCCAAGTAAGTACTGCCTCCTGGAACCTGTTGTTCGTTTACTGATCATTGTCATCCAGAATCATCATCGTCGATGCAACCTCGGCCAGTCCCCAGTTGCCTGGTGTGACTTACTATGGCATCGAGGCAACTCATTCCGGAATGTGCAAGTTCGACAGTATGAGCTCGCCTGGCTTTCGAAACATCTCGAGAACCATTCGAAAATGGGCTCAGGATGCTCCCGGTGATATCCAGGTGCGATGGGAGGTCGAGGAAGATGAGAGACGGGCTCGCGCATTGACCAGAGCAAACGAAATCATGTCGCCTTTTGTGAGTCAGTCTGGCATACTCTCTCAAGGGCCTACCGAGCAACGTCTTCCTACGTCGGCCAAAGACGAGATCCATGCAAAGCCAGCTTCCATTGGGAATTCAGAATCAGTGCCGGATGCAAGCAATGAGCCCATTTTCGTCCATCCGGAGCGTTTTCGGCCAAATTCCTTCTTCAAAGGCCGAGAACGAGAAATGGAGGAGCTCCACGCGATTCTCATGGATCAGGAACACAGGGACCAAGGCACATCGGCTGTTCTCATCAGGTCAGTTCCTGGAGGCGGTAAAACACACCTGGCGAGAGAGTATGCGTTCAAGCATAGACACAACTATCCAGGTGGAGTGTTCTGGGTTCGAGCAAAAGCTCCAGAAGATCTTGAAGATGGTTTCTCGAAGATTGCTAAACATGCGATTGCCCGAGGAGAGATCGAGGTTCAAAACGAGACAACCTTACAGGACCACGGCCAAGTCATACCCTTGGTTCGGGACTGGCTGAATCGGTCCGAGAACTGGCTTCTCATACTCGATGGGGTTCTGCATGACACTCCCGACTTAGCTGACTGTATCTCCGATGCGAGAAATACCAGTATGATTTTGACATCCACCGACACGTCGATTGCCGGGAACCACGAATTCGATAACCCCCGCAAACTGGAGCTGGGTCCTCTAGACGAAGAATCCGCTCAAACCTTGTTGTTGGAGGAGATGGACAAGAAGAAGCCATGGACACAGGATGATCTCGATCGAGCTCTCGAAGTGGTTCAGCTCATGGAATGTCTGCCGCTAGCTATTCATGCTGCCGCCGGTCAGATGAGAGCAACACGTGAGCCTCTGTCCAAGTATATCCGCTCTTACAGAAAGCGGCCCCGCGCAGGCGGCTTGGGCGCCTACAAGGCTGTTCGGGAGAAGCTACAGGAGCGTGGTGAGATGCCGGCGCTCAACTTGATGTATTTGCTGTCGTTCTTTAGTGGCCGCATCCCTGTTGAGATGCTTGCGCTTGGTACGTGCCCCGTCACGATTTTACCATGATGGGATTGTTAACTTCTCCATAGGTCTAGGGGCGCTTGATAAACGCACTCCTGTCCGTACGCATGATTCTATGGGCAGGCGGAGCCTCAACAAGACCTTTACCGTCCTTATCGCATTTGCTCTCATCGAACGTGATGAGATCGACGATGTGCCATCTGCGAGCAGCCCGGACTCTGCCAGGCCTATCACAAGATCCGCTGAGCCTCTGGACGTGTTGAAGATCCACGGCATTGTGCAAAGCTTCTTCTTGGAGGCATTGAAGAAGGAAGGCCAATACGAGTTTTGGCTCGAGCGCGCAGCAGCCGTCTTTCTTAAGTCTTTCGATGAAGGTGACCGTCGCACCCGAGAGAACACGGACATGGGATTTCCAGAGGACTACCGGAGATACGCCGCTCACTGTCGTAAGATCTTGAAGCACATTGAGGAGCTAGACAAGCCAACGCGTGAATTGGTTGCGGCCGAGAAAGCTCTCCAAAGCCGGTTCGGGGATATTCAGGGGCAGATCTCCACCCTCGCACGCACAATGACGGCAGAATCTGTAGAGGAATGGGGACAGGGTCCTCACGTGTCGGTCTTTGGAAGAACTAATAGCGAATCTCTCTCGAGTTCTGTCTCGACCACGGATAGCGGCAAGCTTCAGCATGGGCAGCATAGTCTATGGGATCCGCAGACTACTTTGCCTACCTGGGAATTCAATCCCCACCTCTACCACATCCCGTACCCATCCGACAGCACAATTCCAGCACCAGAATTTCTCGAACAGGAGAACGGTGGAAAGTGGGATGCGGAATCGTCTGTTCGGCGGGAGATCGCAGAGTCCCACCGCACTGTGCGGAGGCTCGATGAGAAGCGCTATCACGATCGAGCTGGAGCATGGCGAGAGACCAAGCAGAGCGTCTCTGAACCTCGGGTGAGTATCAGCAGGGAATTCGCCCTCGGTCAGTTTTCTCCAACGGAATCGACTTTGGTGTCTCCACTGAGGAAGAGTACTATCTCGTCCCTTGGCGCAGAAGAACATCTCAATCTTATCCAACATGCGAATCAACATATCCCGAGGTTCCCCGAGCTCGATGAGGACGATTTTCAGGCTGCCCATGCAACTCCAGACGGGGCTGGCCTAGAGACAGATCTCGTTGCCGTTGAAAGAGGAGCAGAACCAAGTCGTTTCAGAGGCCATGGCAATGAGGATGTGAAGTTCGGGCCTCAACCGCACCGTCAGGTTCTGAGAAGCCGAGAGCCCATCGAGGAGAATCCATTCTTCGAGGGGAACAGCTCCGTTGGTGCCGTGTCCATCCCGTCGATGGATATTGCCAATGCAGACTGGAGCCCAAGGCCCCAAGAAGGGCGCGTATCGGTTTATGCTGGAGCAAGTCGATCTGAGGCATCTCTGGAGTTGGATATCGGACAATGGGCGCCGGGCCTGCCTCTTATTCAAAACTCAACAAGCAGCCTTAGTTCTATCGGTCACCATCAGCAAGCACCAGGCGCTTCTCATCGAGTTGCAGGTGCTGACGCGGGCCTTTCCAATTCTCTCCCAGCCAGCCACGCCAGTACTCTCAAGCCTCCATCATGGCGCCCCTCATCTTCTTCGGGTCTCGATGGCTACTCGTCACAGCCAATGTCGCGTAATACCTCATCCGGCGGAGGACCAGACGGTACCGCCGCCAGCACCACGACGTTACACAGCCTTCCCATCACCAGGCGCCGCGCCCCCTCAACCGCAGCGACAGAGCCCTCACCGAACCTATCCGCCATGGAGAGCGTCCCCACGAGCTATCAGGCCTGGCAGCAGCGGCACGCGGGTCGACGGAGCCAGGAGCGGCCCCCTCGGCGGGACTTTGTCCTTGGGTCGTCGTCCCAGGCGTCCCAGGA
>JAJODA010001221.1:0-13389 GCA_021730345.1 Fusarium cicatricum | reverse complement strand
CTATAGGTTCCTAGAGATAGGTAAGCCTATTTAATCTATAGTAGTAAATAAGTATTTAAAAAAGCCTATAAGTATTATAAATAAATATAGGCTACCTATAATAAGTAAATAAGTATAAATAGGTATTTATAATATTATATATATAAAGGTAGTTTATACCTATATTAATACCTTAAGGCTATTTAACTAAAAGGTTATTAATAATCTTAAGCTATTAAGATTAAGTCTACTTAATACTATATATTATATTAGCCTTATATCCTTAGATAATATAGATATAATATATTTACCCTAAGTAATATAGTTATAGATATCTTACTATATAGTAAGTATATCTAAGGTTAAGTATAAATAAGATCTAATCTCTTTTAGTATAATACTAGTATTAATAAGTTATTAAATTATTAATTCCTCTTAGCTTAATAGCTAATAAAGTATTAGATATATTACTTAACTAAAGCTTAGCTCGTGATTATATTAATTAAAACTAGCCTCGGAATAATACCTTAGCCTCTATAGGCTCTTATATAGCTCTTTTTTTACTATAATAGAGAAGTAATATCCTATATAATATATAGTTATATTGCGCTTTTTTCTCTTTAGGTCTCTAAGAGAAGGAGTATAGCTTACTCTATAGTTATAATTAAAGATAATTACCCTTTTTTTATTAATAGTCTTTCTCGACCTTTCGATTATAAAGGTATATCCTTATAATACTGCCTAAGTATTAATTTCTATATATATTTCCTCTAGTGAGTTAAATTAGCCTTTAAGTAGAAAGATATTACTAAGGAAGTAATTAGGGGTATTAATTAGGTTTATTATAGTAAGAAAAACATATAGTAAAGTAAATTAAGACCGCAAAAGCTATTAACTATTAAATTAACGCTATAGAAGTAGTTAACTTAAGAAAGGGGGGATAAGGCTATATTGCCTGATTATATAACGGATCTTAGTTGCACCGGGGCGGTGCGCGAGTCACGTGATCTTATTTAC
The DNA here is from genome assembly GCA_021730345.1 of Fusarium cicatricum. Taxonomy (NCBI): domain Eukaryota; kingdom Fungi; phylum Ascomycota; class Sordariomycetes; order Hypocreales; family Nectriaceae; genus Fusarium; species Fusarium cicatricum. Next base: position 12,393 of record JAJODA010001221.1, on the reverse strand, counting down.
ACCGCCGGCGGTGCATGTATGGGGCGCCGATTTCATCACCCAGAAAAACATGACTGCTTACCTCATCAACCAATAGCACTTTGAGATGGGTCACGTGGGTGCCCCGCGGATCAAGAGCTTTTGTTGCACGCCATGAGCCTCTACTGTATGTTAGCTAGGGCATAAAAGGTGATGATCTTGCGAACCCAAGCCACTTGAAGCATTAGCGCTGCCTTGATGTCCTTCTGTGGAATGGTCTCCAAAGTGTTGTTACCGGTATATCGTGGCCGGGCCTTTCCTTCTTGAGCTTTCCAGAGCAGAATCTCTGGTGGATTCAGGACGAGATGGCTTGCATCTCGCCAAAGTCGCTGGCGTTTGCATCATCTACAAAATCCGGGGTTTCACATTAACTGAAGCTGGCCTGATGGAAGTCTAGGGAAAGTGGGGTCCAAGATCTATGGTCGAGAACGATAGGGCTACAGCCAGACTTGGTGGCATTCTTCTCGAAATTTTATTCTTCGGTGTTACTATTCCTGCCGCCTCTTGCACATAACGAACTCACCAGTAAGGACGATTCTAAGGGACCATCCTACCTACGCCAAGGATACTTCAAAAAGATGCATCTTCAGAGGGGCCACATTACACATTTGATTGCCCCTCTCTTAATCTTAAATTTAAGCGTAATATTTTTGTAGTAAAGTATCAGCTGTATCATAGAAGCTTCTTAAGACAGAAATCTAAGAAGTATCATTTATGTGATAAGAGTAGGTACTCTCTACTAAATTTGTCTTGTCTATTTATTTGCAGTTGTAACTAAGAGTGCCGTAACTTGCTTGGAGATCATCATCCCCAACTCGACGTACATATGAAATCAACGTGTGTTTCGAGTCGACGAGACAAAAGGTCTATAGCAGTTGAACTGCGAGGACTACGTGTTGTTGTAGAAACTCGTGTATCATATATCTCACGTCCATATATGCTGAGGCCCGAACAACCGCTACGCGGTCCCGCATCCATCTTCAAGACCAGGCAGCAGGGTTTTCAACTGTTCCATCACACGTGGGTATGTGACGTCAAGGTGTTCGTCACCGTTGATCTGCAGTAGAGTGTCAGGTATAGTAGTAGGGGTACATCAACAGAGGGTTTTACCTGAATGTAGCGAGGCGCGTGTTCTAGCGCGGTTTCCTTCTGGTGGTCACTCTTCTCGCTCCATCTCAACTCTTCGACAAGTAACACCAAATTCGAGATATTCAACTGAACGGAGTAAGCGCGGTATATGCCACTAAGTCAAGTCTTCTTACCACCCTTGAGAATTCGGTGCGTTGCTTTTCATTACATGGAAACCCATCGACCAAGACGCGCTTCGTACCGGCTCGATGGAGCCGTTTGATCTCCTTCATAATTAGGCGAGCCACGACTAGATCAGGGGCTGGCATGTTGCTGCGCTGGCATTCATGTAAGTACTCGACCTCGAGATAGTTTTCAGCGGTTGGCTGTTTCTGTAGAAGCTTGCGCCAAGAAACACAGTCAAGATCGAGCTCCTGGCACAGATTAGCCCGCTGCTCATCCGTGAAAGGTAAATGGCCTATAGTGCAATTAGTAATGTAAACCAGCAGGCCTATGCCAGAACATACCGCCAATAATGGAAAGGGGCAGCGTATGTTCCTCCCCGATAACCCATGTCATAGGATCTTCCTGCAACGGTCGCAACCATGACGTGAGTGTGTCGTCTTCGATCTTGCGCTCTAGACCTGCGAATTCTCCCAGCTGTAGGTCTGGATCCTTCATCTTGTAGATGCAGGACTGCATAATGCACTCAAACTTGTCTGCCTGCTTCATATACCTTCCCTCTGGTGTCTACCCTTCCTCGTAGTCGAGCCACCAAGCCATGAACTGATCGGCCATCTTCATGTTGTGGGGTTCCAGATGGCGAAGGATGTACCGGAGGGCAGTCTTCTCGCGTTTGCTTTTCTGATCTAGCAGAGATTAGATGAATTCTTACAGAGTAATCCGTACTCACCCTTGGTAACACCTTGATGAGGAGTGACATCTCCTACCACGGCCTCTGCTAGGTCATGAATAATTCCAATGCCAACACATGTGAGTCGATCCAAAGGGTCCTTTTCATGTATCAGAAGGGCGTCAAGGCAAGGAAGGGTGTTAGCAGGCTTACTGGAGCTAGTAATCCCAAATATGCCAACCCAAGGCTATGGTCCGCCACGCTCTCACAAGGCTTGACCCCCTTATCTACCCAGCCCTGCCGCTTGAGATGCTTCAGGATGCTCACGAACTTCATGAAGAGGAATGGACCGCGTTCTAGTTTTGAATGATGCTGTACTTCTTTTCGGGGCGTGACTGGATGGGTGGTCATTCGAGCACCATCTAAAAGAAAATTAACATTCCGGCCTCGTATATCAGAAGGCATTAAAGCTAGTTTCTTTGGGATTCGAACCTAGTACATTCGTGATCAAAGCACTTCCCTCGGTGGTAATTTTGCGCAATCCTTTGGTCGCAGTCTGGATCCTCAACACGAGGCTGTTTGTTGTCGCTCGGTCACAGCGCCAAACATACTGACCCTGTTCTGGTAAACCAGATTCTATCTCGCTCAGGACGGTTTTCAGCCGTTGCAACGTCTCACAAACAGCTTCACTCGGAGGGATCGCTTCGTCATCCTTCCAAGGTTGGAGAATGTTGTCAAGTTTGATAAGTGCGATGCGTAGGCGAACTCGACCTTCCGTGACTTCAGTACAATTGGCGATGCGCGAAGAAATCTTGTTCAAGCGCGTGCTGACTTCCTCCATTGCTGTAGTTTTTTTGATCGCCTTTGGACCTGAGAGCGCTTTGGTTGGAAAAAGAAGGTGAGGGACGGGTGCATAGGAACCCCTCATCCTTGGGTCTGTAGGCAGCCCGGAATAACGTAGCAGCGGCTGTTTACTGGATAACGCGACATCTCGCGGGAATTTTCAGCAATCATCATCCTCGTTTCCACATGAACATCATGTTCGGCCGAATACAGCCACTCAAGACCACTCAATCCTGTTTCATCTGCGGGAAGGAATTCAAGTTCGAGCATCAATGCCCAACGAACAAGGACCCGACTATGATGTCAAGATTGATTGCCTATGTTGGGGGCACTATCGATCATGTCTTTCTAGATCGGCTCTGGAAAGCCAGAGCGACATGGCACAGCAACGGCGAACTAGTTTATGAGGGCCCGTTCCACGACCTTCCCGTGGTGGCCGATATGTCTCGCTCGCAGAGAACTGTCAATTTGCTCATAGCTTCGCAAAAGCTGCAATGCCAGCGGGAGTCACTTCTCCGAATGGCTGATGAGCATTACCACAGCACTACGAGGTTGGTAAGGAAGAACAATCGAGACTTGTGGAAACGAACTGCCTTGAAAGCTGTCTTCTATGTCTTTCCAGAGCATCGTCATTGTGAGCCTATCAAGTAAGCTTTATAGTTTTCTTTCGCTATTCTTTCGATCTCCTAACACATCATTTAGATATTCTCATATTGCAAATGCTCTTCTACCCAATCTACAGCATGTTCTACCCTATCTTGACGAACCCGGTGTGGCCGAAGGCATGGATGATGCGTTTGTAGATATGTTTGCGAACGTCTGCCTCTCAGGTTCATGTTTTTCCAACGTAAATTGGAAAGAGCAAGTACTCAATCAAGCGCAAAGGTTCCTCGACCTTCACAAACAAGATACTTCCAGGATTAGATTGAGGAGTCAGGCACTGACACGCATATCGCGAGGGGAGACAACACGGGAAAGGATCAACAATGTCGACTCATCTATTAAGCACTATAAAGTCCACAACCAAGCATCTAACGCGTGGCATGGCGAAATGATCCTTTTCCACGCACGGCTCCTGATGGACTTGGAAGAACATAAGGAGGCGCTTTCTATACTCGCCCGTTTCAAGCCCTGGGATACCGGTAAAGTTTCTTGGCTGGAACAAATTCAGTTGAGTGATATCGCTTTTCTCCAGGGTGAGATTGCGCGATATGAGGGACGATTCTCTGACTCCTTGTCCATCCTCAATCGCCTACTGCAAGTGTTATCGACACCTCCTAAAATATCTACTCAGATTACTGCAGTACAGTGTGAATTGGGGTTCTTCAACACCGCGCTTCATAACTTACGAGACGATTTGGACAAGCTGAACCAAAAAGATATGGAAAGCAGAAGTGCGGCGCGACTGCTACTGGCACTCACAGAAACATGTTTAATGAAAGCCGTCACAATATCAACCGCACACTTGGCGCAGCCCAACGACGAGACAGACATGGACTCGGTGGTGTTGCTCGTGACTGAGTCTCGCAACCATCTGAAACCTCTGCGGGATCGGTTTAGTAAACCGAGACAGCTGACCAGGGTTGGAATGATAAACCGTTTCCGGTTTTTCATGCTGTCAGCAATAATGGAACATCTGACAGGAGATCCAGCAAAGGCAACTGCGTCTTGGGATGAGGCGCTCGTAGCATCCGGTGAATGCTGGCCAGAAGGGTTTACCGACGCGGTTATTGCGTACTCCAAGTCAGACCTTCAGTATAGACTTGGGAGCCAGAACCGGGGTCAGCGCCTGGAAGGGTATGCTCGCCAGCTAATCAACAAGACTGGTCGTCGCTACTATTTCACTGGATTTGGGACTATATGGCCGAGATATATTGGGGCTGTGATGGTGGCATGCCATGGCCGTTCGAGTTTATTTAGGGATGTTTTTGATCCTGTGCGTGACGCATACACCCCAGCTAGCTTACAATAGAGACAGGGCATCACCAACTAGATGTGTTGAGCCTGTAACTAGAGTAAGATAATTCTCGTCGTTGTATTCTTTCTTGATCTTGGTGATTGCACTCTTGGGAGAATCCACAAGGGTGAGGCGCAGAGAAGGTTCGAGAGCCTGCCAAAAGGCCGCATTATCGCTTAGTGAGGTATCACTTGTCTTGATGCCTACTTTCGGGTCAGGAATAAACGTCTTGCATGCCATAAACATACCATAACGCTCATAAGGCGACAGAAATACTTGATCGAAGCGAAAGTTATGCTCTTGGGAGAACCGTGCTATGATCTTGATCAGACCGTGCGTATCACGCTTTGACTGATGGCCAAATATAAGTATCCGCTTGGCCGGAGGCCGAATCTGCGCCTCGGCTTTGTACCATTCCAAAGCCACAGGGAGACTCAGATTGTTATGTGCGCAATCCAAGAACCAGTAGCTCGGGCCCTTTTGTAGGGTTTGGAATCGTCCAGGCCAATTGCATCGGCTTAATCCAATAGAAATATCTTCTGCAGATAGGCTTGTGCCGTGACCGTTCAGGTAGGAATTAGCCAACTGAATAGCTAAGGATGCATTATTCTTCTGGGCTGCAAGACTCAGCTTAGGAATATCCGGTAGATCCAGATTCGTATCGACAAACTCCAGTGAGCAGTTCAACTTGCCAGACTCTGCCTGTAGAACTTTTGTAGCTGCTGGCTCCTGCCGCACAGAGAAGGCCGGTCTCCCTTGCTTCATAATTCCACTCTTGTGCCATGCAACGCTCTCAATGGTGCTTCCAAGCAAATCCGCGTGATCCAAGCCGATGGTGGTAAAACCACATGCAACCGGCCGCTCGAAAATGTTTGTTGCATCTTTCCGTCCCCCGGCATGTACTTCGTAGACTGCAACATCAACTGCATGTTTCTTGAAGATATGCACAGAGAGCAAAGCGAGGAGTTGTAGGTATCCAGGTATTAGCGAACCAGTAGTACCATTTTCGCCCAGTTCATTCCAGACATGGAAGAAATGCTCGGCGAAGAGTTCTTCAGAGACAGGTTCGAAATTGATTCGGATGCGATCCCTTTCGTCGAGAATGTGCGGGGATGTATAAAGCCCAGTTCTCTTGGGTATTTTGAGGCGCCGAAAATGTGCTCGCAGGAGTGATTCTGTGTAAGCAGCGGTGCTACCTTTGCCTTTAGTACCAGTGATATGAATCACGTCAAGGTTGCTTGGTTCCTACATCGAGTTAGAGGAGACTTGTTGAAGCGGAGGGCTTTGCCACCTTATAACCCAGCGTGGAAAGCCATTCTCTCATGGGCCAGACATTGGGCACATTGGGCTTCACGTAAGCAGGGTCCTTGGCCAATACCTGCTGTAACCGGGATCGTAAAATCTTAATGGCATCCTAGAAAAACGTAAGCTATGGGCCAGATGTACAAAAAGAATGCGCTGCTCACCTGGTAGGACTTTGGCACAGCCATGATGCGTCTGAAGTACACGGTTCCTCTTCCAATTTTGATTTTTTAATTCCCTCACACGGAATAAGGATTGTCGGAAGAACTCGTCCCGAGTAACCAGCTGAGCGTATCGCACGTGATGTAATCTTTTTGCCCGTCAACACCTGCGGGGAAGGGGGAATTTTCAAGGTCGCCCCATAAGTTCTGATGTTAGCGGAAGTACGGAGTACCGGCTCCAATGCTGTATCGCCGTATCGGGTGGTGATTGCCCCGATTGTGATGGGTGAGCATCAGAGCGATGAGTGACCGACGCGACATCAAGCCGGCCTTCAAGTCAACCCCGCTCTGGGAACTTGTTGGTAGTTCTCAAGTTGCCGTTGCGCTCTCTGCTGAGTATTTCCTGGCGCTTTAGAAAGAGGGCGGAGCGTGTTTTACGTCTTATGGTCTCACCATCGCAATCGATACCTGCTGGACCCACAGCAGTGCTACAATCAATGGTGCGGGTCATAACAGATATTGTCGTACGGTACCACTGCACTATAAGGCAAAAGTGTGGGAATCCCACACTAATACACAGCATTAGGCAGGGTTATATAATACGGTACAACACACCCCCCATTTTGCCAGGAATATCTATTCCGGTCTATAGTAGTTGCTGGGGTTCGAACTCACGGCCTCATACCGGAGCCGATATTGCTGACTGATTATCTAAACCGTAAACGCGCAGTTTGATTGGAAGTTACAGGTCACGACTAGTCAATTGCTCTAGCGTGCCCTCCCGGGCTCATAACTGTTGCACAGCAATGAGCCTCTTAGTCAAATAGAGCATAGAAAGTGATGATGAAAGAGCCTTGCGAGGCCACAAGGGGCCTCGGCAAGCGCGTTGTTTTGATGGTTGTGTGGTGGAGCCACACTAAGCTAATCTAGCCAATGATATGCTGCTTATGTACAACAGATATTATATTTTGGAGTCTTGAAAGTAGGCGATAGAAAGTTAATTCAATGATCCCTCCACTGACCGGAGACGTAATGTGCCACATTGTCAAGACCCCAAAAAGGTCGAGTGTATCAGACTTGGCGACCAGGTTATGAGAGAGGGCCTGGGTAGTCTCCTTCTTACTATCGACGATCAGAGTCTCTCTCGGCTAGACGTGTCTATTAGTATTGTCTTATTGTTGGCAATAATTAAAATCTTAAAAGAGTTGGCGCAGCGGTATTAGACAATCAGGCATGGCCAACACTAATCCGCCGGCCGCTTGACGACATTGACGTGCGTAGTACCTATAGTGAAGGGAGCAGAGGCGCACACGATTGTGCACGCTGAATCATGCGTCAAGGTGTTGGTAAGTAGTCGAAACAAGGCTCGACTAGCGCAAGGGAGTGTTTTCGGGTCGACTCCTAGTGTTAAATTTGGGCATTGCTTAATTATCCACTGGACATTCAAGGTGACCGCAGAAGTTATCTATCTACGGAGAACCGCAGCGCATCAGAGCAGCAAACTGTTGGTTCATAAGTCTTCACTCAACCTAACGGAAATAAGTTGCGCGGTGAGAGCTTCGCAAATAGCCGGCTGAATTTGTTGGGGGTGTAAAGCTGTGGTGCCCTTGGCCCCTGACATTAGATAACATCGTTGTCTCTAGGACTCTAGCATTAAAGAGTATTCTCCAGCCTGGACTACTCAATCTTTCCTTCAGAGAATGGGCCCTGAGTTTAATTTGATCACGATTTGCGACTTCAACAGTTGAAAGTTAGCATCTGACTCTAATGTATACCTTAGAAGTGGAAACAATGCCGAGGGAAGCTCATTGTAAGAAACATGTCAAGCGTTGCCCCCAATATCGACATTTATAAGGGCCTTTGCCTAGAAACAGATAGAGACCCTTTCCTCGGATGTCGGGAGAACAAACAATGGATCTCAGGCGTCTCAGCTACGTTGCTCCAAGCCCGCATCAAACATGTAAGAATCCAAGCGCGGGGGAAAGAGTTGCATCAGCTACTCGAGGACATAGATACGGTATCCCAGTACCTACTAGATATCGAAGAGGAAGTTGTTTCCCGTTTCGAGACCTTAGTTAGGAAGAGCAAGCCCGAGAAAGGATGGATTTGCTGCTTGTCATCGACGCTTGCAACCGCGGCGGTATGTTTCGAAGTTTCCCCGGAAAGGATGTTTCATCATTTCGGAAGGTGTGCCTCGGCTGTGGAAAAGGACGTTTCCAGACTTTCGAGACTGTCGCAACGTTTACCTCCACACAAAGGGCTCAAGCAAGTTCTAAGTACTGCTGCCGGTTATCGGGACGAACGAAGACAGCAGACTGGCATGAATCAAAACAAGCTTTGGACTGCCAACGACATCAAGAAGACTCGCCAAGCAGTAGAGGTACGATAACTGATGAGTTTGAACGCGTTCCATTGCTGATATCAGTATAGGAATTCCTGAGAAATCGAACCGACAGCGACGACGTTCCACCTCATGATCCAGGCCCGACAGATTCGAAGCGAGCACAAGACACTTTGTTGCCAAAGGTTCTGACCTTGGGCATTCATGCTACGGCAAATGAGATCCCTACAGCGTCGAATCGACCTTTCGTGATGGCGCAACCTGCCACTACCCCCATGGAAGAATACGAGGCGCGCCGGAAGCAAGGGCCATCATTGGACTCGGAAAGCAGTGCGCGACACCGCCAAAAGAAACGCCGAGTGGTCAGTGGCGAAGTTTTACCACCGGAGGCTGTCATCACCGCACTGAGATTGATCCCCAAGCTCACAGGGGACAAGTTCATCATCATGGAGGACCCGCGTGGAAGTGACAGCGGTGGTTTGTCGTGGGAGCAGCAAGCTGCAACATGGCAGGAGAACGGCGCATCGCATGTTTTTATGCCTTTCTGGGATGATGATGGTCTTTGGGTTCCTGGAGTTCTCGATGTCAAAGAATACCGCATTGTTTTGCAGGTTCACCACTCGCACCCAAACACAAATATCAATGGCCAAGGCGCTCTGGAATGGCTAGACTTGGTCGGCGGACCGTGGCGATACCCCCCTGTTCTACTATATCCCGTTTAGGCGGAGGAGGACGAGTCTACCGTGAGCCCTATCATGCAAGGGTTTTTCAAGGCAGCGAACGTCGACACAGCTCAATAGATCAACGGGTGCCTCTGCAAAGTATTCATGAAATTTCTTTCTACACTATACGGGACTCTGGAGCAGCCCAGCGCAATCGACCTTGGCCTCGAGAACATCAAGCCAGCCACATTCGATGACTTGACCATAGAGTTCAACATGGCCTTGAACAGAGCTGGAAATCGTTCTTTAGGCTTCCCTATAATTGAGCAGATAGTTAAAGGGTTGTTGGCACTTCATGTAGAGGGTTATGATAAGGAACATCGGTGCTTGGAATGCCAACGCTTGGATGTTACCAAGCAAGCATATTCGGAGTATACCAAGAGACATGATGCTCTTGTGAGAAAAACGATTGAATCCTTTCACCCCGTTCTGTAGCCTCAGATATATGAGGGATTGATAGCGACCGAAGCAAATCAAAACACCCCGTCTCCCCTCACCCGCTACTTATCTATGCGAAAGTGAAAAGATCCAGAAGATGCTTCCTTCATCTCGGAATATGCAAAAAAGAGATCTCTGTATTTTCTTTATATTTCCTTCCAGTTGTTTGAGACTTTAAGAGAATGAACGCCATAAGTAAGGTCGAGGTCGGGTTAGACGCAAACTCGAGTCCCAACAAAGAAATAGAGCTTCGCCAGCTGATGCGGGAGCTAATTTGTAACATTGTTTCGAGTATTACAACAAATACAACGGTGTTTGGCCATGGAACGGTCTGACGCTCACTCGGCCCCCCACATGTCTCATGTTAGAAGTGGACAATGAAGTTCGAGGAAGGCCCCAAAGTATAGAGCTGGAAGAGATACCCATGGTTGTGTATGATCCTGTGTGCTAAAACGAGTTATAACTGTAATTTTCCCGATGACGGGGATGTAGGAATTTCATAGTTGTTGCTGGCAGTTCGAGCTTATCGCCCATGCGGGTTAGCCTTGTCGGGACTTGCTGATCGAAAAGTATAGGAACAATGGGGAGTTCTGCATCGTTTCCCGTCCCGGAACGAATCTGGGACAAGGAATTCTGAGTTTAGTCGACAACGGATGCCAAGTTGGACTTCATGGCTTCGGTTGTTGTCAAGATGTTATGAGGGAACAGGGCCTGGCCTAGGTCCCGCCAGCTGTCTCTGTGTACGTTGCGTTTTCATATCACTGAGCCAGGCCTCGATGACAGGGCACCGGACAACGAGCTGCAGGAGCTGGGGCTCCGTCAACTATCTTTTGGCGCGTAACGCAGGGGCGTGAGCCGTCGACTGGCCATCCGTACAGACCTTAACACAGAACACGACGAATAGCACGTACTGGGTACATTGCAGGATCCCCTCTAATCCCCTGCCCTTTCACTCCAACCCCAAAGCCTGCTTATGTTCCGAAGTTGTCTGGTACAAACGCGGACATCAGGTATGAGGTTATTTGGTTGTGTTTATGTTTACAACGATATTTATATAGCTGCTCTTGCCACTTTTACTTTTACTCAACCTCCATGTCTGTCCTTGTTTCCTCCTGATGGCGGCTATGATAGGCCACGAGACGAGTCAATAGAGCCTGGTAGCAGAGGTCTGAGTTATGGCTGGAGAAAAGAGACTCGATTCGTGGCAGACGAGACGGGCTTACCGGCTTCTTCATTTCGCCGTATGGTTCAGATTCAATCCCCTATTGGTGCCTAATGGTGGCGGCCTCGTGATGCCTTTCAGGCTCGCAATTGAAGAAAGCGGCGTGTCTATGACTGGGCCTCGATCCTATTATAGGCACTTCTGCGTATAGCAGAATGAGGCTCAGTGTAGTTTTCGTCTTGTCCATCGCTGAGCTCAACATCAGTATTGGTCTTCGACGTGTCGTCCTTGAGACGTCTTTAGATACGGCAAAAAACCTCGGCCAGATATCATCCCGATCAGTATGCGACAACAAATTACATACCGAGAACAACACCATATTACGAGAACATTAGCGAGAAACATACGAAGAAAAGGAGACTAGACGTCGCGACGGAACGAAGGGTTCGACCAAGAACTAAGCCTCTCAAACAATGCACAATGCCAGATAAGGCCCTTTTATTTGAAGACCTGGAGATGGTAGCGAAAGTGATCAGTATTCTAACGCAAAGCTCTTGCATTATAATGGATAATCGGTCGGAACTATCAAACGAGAAGGAGAAAGGCCAAGTTCGCTTGGTACTTCCGTTTCAACTTGGGACATATTGCTGTGCCATCTGCATCATGATAGAGGGGCCAAAGCAGTAACCTTCTTTGTCGATCAGCATTGCGACGCCGAGGAAGAAATACGCACTTGGCTTAAGAGTCATCTGAGGCTGTCCGCTTGGGACTTTAGGACGGTATCTACCAGCTCAGGAAAGGAAACCCACGATAGAAAAGCGTCTTTAGAAAAGCAGTCAAGTCTTCAAATAACGGCACTAGCTTTTCAGCACTTACTATGAGGCCCCCTGCTCAAATAAGTGAGAATGCCACGTTGGGAGTTATGTCTTAACTTTATTATTTCGTCATCACAACACGAGGAAGTCGTTAGGACGAGCCTTATAGATATATCAGATTGTTACGATGAGATAGGGCCCTGACTATTGATGAGCTGGACAAGATATAGACTGAGCAGTTAACCCAACTGCAGGAGAATATTCATCGACGCCAACAACTCTCAACCCAAGTCGCTCATCTCTTGAGTGGCTCGAAAAGGGGGGATTATCCAAAGATAAAAGAGGAGGGCAACTAGCTGCAAACGCAAGTCGACGCGTTTCGCGGTTCCATCGATGGGGTTTGGGATCGAGGTTTGGCTTATAAAGAAAAGATTTGCACGAATATGGAGCACTGGAAACATTGTTTAACATTAGATTGAAACGATAGACTCACGCGGCGTCAAATTGTCTTAGGCTTATGATTGTTTATATTCGGACATGCTTAACTACTTGTTTAAGTCAACGCAACCCGTTGAAGTGTCCCAATACTACATAGATACTTCAATACGATCGTTTGCCTTCAATTTGGACTACTATGACCACTATAAATGATGAGAGGCACTCCGCCTTGAACATCGTAACCCCTAATTCTACGTCCGCGAACGATACTAGCC
>JAJODA010001219.1:0-29846 GCA_021730345.1 Fusarium cicatricum | reverse complement strand
CGACGGGGAACCGCATGGTATGTGTGGAACCACCTCCGAGGAGGGTATCGCCTTGGGCAGCATAGAACCCAAACAGCTTCACATCTCCATCGACAGCGGCGAGATCGTACGGTTCCAGTTCTCCAAGGTCTGTGAGCATTGGACGAAGGACATGTGCGGTGGCAAAGAGCGGTTGATCATTCTTAGCCTTCCTACAGGCGAAGGCGAGCGTGACAAAATGGTGCCAATGCAGACAGATGGTTTCTGGTACTGGCTTGATGTCAATGCCCATGATCTGGGCCCTCGGGGCAAATCGGTCAGGTTACTTGTCTTGACCAAGTTTGGCGACCGTGATCCCAAAGGTGTTACGGGCAAGGAGTTTCTCTCCAAGGTTGGGAGAGTTGCGATGGGTTGGTCGTACCTTGTGACATGGGACCTGGTTTAATATCTTTTCTTAGTATATTCAACACTTGGACGGTGCCTGATTCTATATGCTGCCACTAGAGGGACTTTTTACGATATGTACGGCCAAGATATCTGGTTGGTTAGCTCATATACCTTAGACTTGAGGAGTTCGTCGTCGTGCATCTGGGTGCACGAACCAACGACAGCCAGCTCTTGTCAATTATTGCCAAGCAGGAGTTTGCATTATATTCTCAGGATAAATCCGATATGGTATTGGTAGAGTTATCGCCAAGTATGCGGAAAGGTGCCTCCTTTTCCTAGACTGCAGGTTCCAGCAAGGCCCGTGTGCCGACCATGCATGTATGACTCCATCTTGATAATTCCATGGGAGATGTTGATTTCTGGACAATTTCTTGATCAACAAGAACTTCATGATCAATAGGAGGGGTTACGAACGCTGAACTGACTCAGCGCGGGGATTATCTCGATAACCTCCACTTATTATTAACGCCCGACCAAGATGGATTGGCTAGACTGGATGTCTCTTTTCTCTCTGCTCGGCATTGCATTGTCTCCAGTTTTTACTTCCATCTGTGGGTTCTGCACCAAGGAATTAGGTTCCCGGTCGTAACTTGTTGACTCAACTTGAATGCAGCCGGCCGTGAAAGGAAGTGCAACTCAGGCCACGAACCTCAACTTACATGATCTATTCTGCCATTGTCCTTGTCTCGTTCGTTTACCACGCATCTCAATCACCACCATCACGAGACTCCAAGACCTGTTGAGCAATCACGTGGCCGTAAGACGAGAGCCGGGTGGAGGGGCGGCTTCCCGTCATGGATGCAAAAGTGACAGGTTCCATTTGTCCTTTCACCGAAGCTTCTGCCCGCCACCAAGTCAAAGGCTGCCTCGAAGAGTCATGGTCTCATGCAGGAAGCGCCTGAGCGCTCACTTGATGAGCCTCGGACGACCGAAAGGACCTGAGGACCCTTTGAGAGAAGCAGCCAAGAGGCATCTGAGAAGCACCAAGGACCGGACCAAGCCTTTTAGCGTCTCGGCTGTTTATCCACAGATGAGACCGTATTGGGACAAGCACGACAAGGTCCTCACCATCCCCCGCACTTGGAGGGAGACAACCGACAACCGACAACCTGGTGGTTGTCGCCTTGGCGGGTGATTGAGACACCTGGAGATGCCATTGGGCAGTTGATTTCCAAAGGGTCAAGGAGTCTCCTCCTTGACTAACCGTGGGGGCAGCTTCTCGGCCGTATCCTGGCCACAAAAGCCTCGTGCCAATGACGAGAGTTGAGACAGAGTCAGAGTACTCCGTAGAGAGGAGACTGAGGCCTGCACACAGCCCCAAAGCCATGCATGCGCCTGCATCTTCCACGCAGACCATCGATGTCTTCGGTGTGTTCTGCCTGGTGGCCCAGAACAAGTACGCGACGGCCTATCAGCGCACAAAGACGCCATCCCCGTGACCGCTTGGCAGCTAAGACAGGCGCCGTTGACTAGAATTGTGGCTGTTGCCATGCTGCCATGGTGGATCATCCAGAAGCCCAAGGCTAGCCAGAAGATGGCGTCCCGGCCGATGAGCCCGGTCCTCGCTTGGACATCGGCTTCCCTACTACGTAGTATTAGGCTCGTCATTCTACGCCATCCTAGTCCCAGCATGGCCAGAGTATAATAACCCCGGGCCCCGGGTTTAGTCCCTTGCCTTTCAGGTGGTCGACACTTCAGCCTCATCAAGTGGCCCTTCCAAGTCAAAGGTCGAGATGATCTCATACAATGCCCGTAACCAGAGGATAGAAGCCTGGGTCAACGCGGCCGCCGAAGAAAGCGAATCCGCCGCTCCTACAGACCCCGAAGCCCGCGACTTGCACGATCAGGAAAAAGCCCAGCGAATCGAACACGAGGATCTATGTCGCGAGAACAAGCAGGTAGGTTCCGGCTGGCCCGGTTGACCCGGTTGACCGGCCATGTGCGATATCGAAGCTTTGGTTCTGACTTGTGAGCTTTTCGAAGACCTACAAAGGCGTCCTCTTGCTATGGCTCGCCTGGCAGAGTGCCGGTGTCGTGTACGGTGATATTGGCACCAGTCCTTTATACGTCTTCAGCTCGACGTTTACCCAGCAACCATCATGGGACGATCTTGTCGGCGCTCTGTCAATAATCATCTGGTCGTTGACCCTGATAGTCACCGTCAAGTACTGCTTCATCGTGCTTTCAGCCGACGACGATGGACAGGGCGGCACCTTTGCCATATACGCGTTGCTCGCTCGTTATGCCAACATTGTCCGAACCGATCCTAACGGCCCCGAGAGGATTGTCGTCCGCCTTGATCGCCAAATCGGCTCCGACCTGCCACCCGCCGGACGAATGGTTCGAGACTTTCTCGAGAGGAGCAGGACGGCAAAAACGGTCCTCAGCATCGTGGGCGTGCTGGGCGTGTCCATGGTTATGGCTGATAGCATCTTGACACCAGCCCAGTCCATCCTGGGTGCTGTCCAAGGAATTCAGGTTATACGGCCCGACTTGGGAAAGTCTGCTATTGTTGGCATTTCTTGCGCGATCCTCATTCTTCTCTTTCTGCTCCAGCCGATTGGGACGTCCAAGATTGGGACTTCGTTTGCGCCCATCGTCGTGGTCTGGCTTCTCTACAACCTTTCTATTGGCATCTACAACCTCCACATGTACGACCATACGGTGCTCAAGGCCTTTAGTCCTCACTACGCCTTCACATACTTGGTTCGAAACGACACCGAGGGCTGGAAATCTCTCGGCGGTTTACTGCTCGCATTCACTGGAGTCGAATCGCTCTATGCAGACCTTGGCGCCTTTGGAAAAAGAGCCATCCAACTTTCTTGGCTGGTCTTGGCGTTCCCATGCTTGCTCATTACCTACTGCGGCCAGGCAGCCTACATCTCTCGGGACGAGACTGGAGAGGCCTTCACTAATCCGTTCTTCTACACCGCGCCCGAAAACACCTTTTATTTCAATATCATCATTGCGATCCTCGCTGCTATTGTTGCAAGCCAGGCTTTGATAACCAGCACGTTCCAGCTTGTTTCCCAGCTTATGAGGCTGAGCTACTTTCCACATATCAAGACGGTACACACAAGCCGCCGGTTTCATGACCAGATCTACATGCCTTTTGCGAACTGGCTCTTGATGATTGGCACTGTCGTGGTCACGGCTGTTTACAACAACGTAAGTACCCCTATATCATGATTGTGGCTTTCCCTGACGTGACACGAATTAGACAACCAGCTTGGGCCATGCGTACGGCGCATGTGTCATAATTGTCACCTTCATCACGACCTGTATGGTATCTCTAGTTGCTCTTGTCATCTGGCGTGTGCCGACCTTTGTTGTCTTATTTGGGTTCCTTGTCTTTATCCTTCTCGATGGCGTTTACCTGAGTGCAGCGCTGAACAAAGTGCCGGATGGTGCTTGGTTCGCTCTTGTTTTGTCCTTCATCCTCTCCACCATCTTCATCCTCTGGCGTTGGGGCAAAGAGCAGCAATGGAAGGCAGAAATGACCGATATGGTGGATCCCTCCGATCTCCTTCTCTCGTCCCGCAGCACTTCACGCAACAATTCCATAGCCAGAGGCGTCGCAGGTAACAGTTCAGTCCGCTCAGTCCGACTGAGACTCTCCCCAGAGTTTGGAGGCGGAAATGTCACCCCAGCTCCCGGTCTCGGTATCTTCTTTGACAAGGTCGGCGGTAGTGGCGATCACATCCCGAAGGTGTTTACTCAGTTCATCCGCAAGTTTCAGACTCGACCTCAAGTCATCGTCTTCTTCCACATGCGGCCACTCTCGATGCCCACGGTACCATACGATCAACGGTTTGTCATCTCGCGCGTTACTACGAGAATCCCTTCCTGCTATCGCATTGTGCTGCGACATGGATACATGGATGACATTCTCACGCCCAACCTGGCTCGCATCATCGTGAATGAGCTCATGACCTTCATCACAAGAGGTCCTTTGTCGCCTGATGAAAATGAGATGCCGCCAGAAGTGCGAGACGAGCTGGAAGCCCTTCGCGCCGCAGAGGATGCCCAGACCGTCTATCTCATGGGCAAGCAAACGATGAGAGTGCAGAAACGGGAGAAGAAAAATGCCGGCAATATCTTACGTCGAGTGGCATTAGAGTCATTCCTATGGATCAGGGAGAACTCACGAACCAAGCTGGCCAACCTTGACATCGATCCTGATAGCCTCGTCGAGGTAGGCTTTGTAAAAGACATTTGACAGCGGTAACTGTATTGTACAAGCGGCACGGGGTCTGCTCATGGGTAAAAACGAGCCGGAGTTTACTGGAAACGCTCGGGATGGAAATCTGACAAAACGAATGGCGTTATCTTGATTGCGTATGGATGCGCTGGTTGAACTGAAGGTTATATTGGGATTGGGCTGCATCGAGGACGTTTACGAAACTCCTTCTTGATTCTGCCGTCGGCGCCATTGCTTGGAAAGCATGGAAAGGATTTATATACCCCAAAAGCGCACTGAATGGATTATGACAATTTCAACTCTTGTTTTATTATTACTATTTTTCTTTTGACTTCTCACGCTACTCAACCATGGTTCATGCTTGTAGGAGCATTCCATCATATGAGGACTGGATGGCTTGCTCTCTTGTGATTTCTTACACCTCTACCTCTCACGTTAAGCAACCATGCCATTCTCGACTTACAGCTTGACTACTTTCAACTCACAGGGTGGATATCCTAAGAGCAACCTGAGTCGGTGCATGGTGATTGGTCTTGATGATACTAACAACGCCGAAGGTCAGGCCGTCAGGGATAACCAAGCTCGACGTGATAGACATACCACTTGGTTTTGTCATCAGGTATATACATAATCAAGACTTTTCCATCATCTTTTCAAACAATAACCCAAAAATCAAATTTGCCAATTTGAAAATAAATAATGCTTGTCAATACTATTTCTATGATCATCAAGTCTTCACCACTTAAACGTTTCATTCTTGCGTATACGGCCACCATACTTGTACACAAGCGCAGGAACGGGGATCAGGGCGACGGCAATAAAGCCCAGCAGCGAGTTGCCCCATCCAACGCCTAGTGAACGATACATCTCTGGCCCAGCCAGGGGCAAAAAAGCGGCGACGACGCTGCGCATGACGGAGAAGGCTGCGAGAGCACTGGCAGCATACTGAGCGTACGCATCGATGAGGTAGGCTTGGATGGGCAGCCAAGTGCCGACGATGCCAACGCCAAAGGGGACGAGGCCAATGACGGGGACGATCCAGTGGACGCCCTTGTCGGCGGCCCAGCCGTACCAGAAGAAGGAGACGGGGAGAATAAAGGCGAAGTAGATGCAGTAAGGGAGGCGCATCTCGGGCTCGTAGACGCCGCCGTTGGCCGCTGTCATGCGGACGACGGTCCTGTCTGACAGGGCGGAGAAGATGGACAGGCTGACCATGTAGCCGACGAGGAGGGCGAGATAGACAAGGCCTGTGACGCCAATGGTCCAGTGGTAGCTGCCCTGGAAGACCATGGGGATGGTGTTGAAGAGGAGGTACAGGCATCCGTAGGCAAAGGCGATGTACAGAGATACTCCAAATACGATGGTGGAGCTGAAGAGCAAGCGAAGGGGCCGCGTGAGGCCGTTGATGAGGATCTGGCGGCGCGTCAAAATGGGGGCTGACGTATCGACGTAACAACTACGGAGCTCGGGGCGGTTGAGTTCCTTTCGGAGGCGTGTCGTCTTCCGACGGATAAGGACCTGATGGTTCGTCTCGCAGCTCAGGAAGGCTATGGCGACAACGACAATGGTAGCCGGGATGAAGGTGATCCAGTTCACCCAGCGCCATCCGATGGTCTGGGAAACAAAGCCACCGATGACGGGAGCGGTCGACGGGCCGATCATGGTACCGAGCATCCAGATGGTCATGGCCCTCCCTCTCTCGCTGACGGGGAAGAGGTCGGCGACGATGGCGCCGCCAACAGTTTGCGATGCAGAGCCGCCGAGGCCGCACATGAAGCGGAAGAAGATGAGTGTACCCAGAGACGGAGCAAGAGCACAACCAATGAGCCACGCGCAGAAGAAGCCGTTGGCGCCCGTGATGATGATGTGCCGCCCGTAGATCTCGGACAGGGGCGAGAGGAAAAGAGGCCCGACGGCGTAGCCCAGCAGGAAGATGCTAACAGGCATGGCGCTCTTGGTCATATCAGGCTCGCCGTACGTCTCCGAGACGTAGGAGATGGTCGGGGCCAGGATAGAAGAGGCAAAGGGGGTCATGAAGGTGATGGCCGAGAGGAGGCTGGTGATGAACCACTTGCGAGTCTGGGAAAAGTTGAGCGGGTGTTGGGGATCATGCTGACTCTCCCATCCTACGACACCGTCTAGGAGGTTCGTGATAGGATGTACAGGAGGAGGTAACCTCTCTTTGGTCTTGCTCTTTGCTAAAGAGAGGCGGCTGAGGATGCTGCGGTGTGTCTTGCGGCTGACATGAGTAGATCGAGTTTCGATCCGTTCAACCTGGATGGGATCCTACGGCTTTGTTAGCATAGTTATTAGAAATTGTTTAAGGAAGAAGTTGCTTCACCTCTTGAGCCTCAATGTCAAAGTTACCGTCGGGAGTCTCTCGTCCTCGTTTCTTCTCATCCTCGTGATCCGAGTTGCTAGATGGGGACATTTGTGGCATATCGTTATCCTCTACCATGGCGTCGTTATATCTATCTGGTGAATAAAGAGGACCAGCGGCCTTTCCCTCGTCTCTATAAGAGGACATCCTTTAAGGACTACAACTTTGTAGTCCTGTTGAGCGGATGCGAGACCCGATCGAAGCCGAACTCGCGAGCCTTAAGCCGGTGATATGAGAAAGTTGAACAACGAAGAACTCAATTGGCCATTGAATGGAATGCGTAGGTAGGGCAAACAGCCAAGGAGACGGCAGCATGATGATGCAACATACGTTCGACAAAAGAGGGCATATGCATTTCTAACATGAATCGGGATAGGCCATGTCCATCTCCACTCAACTCGGCTGGATGGTTCGGTGATCGGATCCGACGAGACCCATGACATGTTCTTCACAAGGCGTCGACAATAGAAGGAGAAAAGGATCGACAACGAGCTGTTGAGGAACACTGGTAATAAGGACTGTAAGCCAAGGAGTTGCCTCGGGACACGGCACGGAAATAAAGACAAGACTGTGGATACATATCATGGTATCCCCGATTAATGTCTGCGATGCTCTTTATCATAAATCGCTGCTGATAAAGGCGTTCTCGAATGTAGGATTCCATCTTGTTTCTCTCCACTGGGAGATGACTGTTGTAGTTCGCCAAAAGTTGTCGCGGTTGAAGCTGATGAAGGAGTCAAGTTGGGTTTCATCTCTGAAGGCACGTGTTTCCGCAATAAGCCTCCACATCTTGGGTCCTTTCCGCGGTGCCCTGCAGCTGCAACAACGTGTCACCAAAACCTCTTGTCCATATTCTATTGTAACAGCAACAATAGCGGCTTAGCTGCCCTTTGATCTTTTTCCCACGCTCATTAACCAACTAATCCAATCTCACCACGCTCATTTACAGCGACCGACGCTTCTGCTCATGATGCGCCCTGATCGTTTTCGCGCGCCGCTTAATTGACCACAACTTCAACTTCACCCCCACCATCGTCGTCGCCCATCATGACACCCACCTCGTCGACTTCGCTCTCCCGACCCGAGACCCTCACGCTACTCGTCCTGTCTGGCGCATCCCTCGCCGTCCTCGCAAACACCTTTCACGACGATGGCGAGCCCCTCATTGCTTCCCTCTCCCTCTCCCTCCTCGCCTTCTCGCTCTGCTTCGCCATGATCCGATGGCTGGGGCCGACTTTCATGCGCGCCGGCTTTCGCGGCCGCGACATGAGCAAGCTGGCCCGCTCCGAGATCCCCGAGTGCATGGGCGCCGTTTGCGCCGCCGTCTACCTCCTCACCGTCATGGTCTTCATCCCCTTTCCCTTCTACAAGGACATCGTTGCAGCCACTAGCGGTGGTGGAAATCGCGATGTCGTTGTCGAGCTCGAGTACGGCAATCAGGGGCGCTTCTTGCATCGCTTCCCCCACAACAAGGTACTACATCATCAAGCACAACCTGTGAGCTTCGTCGTGACAATGACTGACTTGTTCATCCCTCTAGCTTGCCTCTTACCTGAGCGCCATCATCTCCCTCCAGACAATTGCCCTCCTCGGCATTGGCGATGACCTCTTCGACATCCGCTGGCGTCACAAGTGGTGGATTCCTGGTCTCGCCTCGATACCTCTCCTCGTCGTCTACTTTGTCGACTTCGACGTTACCTCGATCGTTATCCCCCTCCAGCTCCAACCCTACCTCGGCGAGCTCTTCGACCTTGGTGTTCTCTACTATGTCTACATGGCCTGCGTCGCCATGTTCTGCCCCCAGAGCATCAACATGCTTGCAGGCATCAATGGCATTGAGGTTTCCCAGTGCGTCGTTGTCGCTCTGCTCCTCGTCTTTAACGATTGCCTGTATCTGTTGACGCCCTACCCCCACCCTGCGACCGATTCGCATCTCTTCTCCCTCTACTTTCTCCTGCCATGGATTGGCGTCTCGTGCGCCCTGCTCTACCACAACTGGTACCCGGCCAAGGTCTTTGTCGGCGACACCTACTGCTATTTCTCTGGCATGGTCTTTGCCGTGGTTGGCATCCTCGGCCACTTTTCCAAGACACTGGGCCTCCTCCTCATTCCCCAGATGTTCAACTTCCTCTACTCTTGTCCCCAGATTTTCGGCCTCATCCCTTGTCCGCGTCACCGCCTTCCTCGCTTCAACGCCCGAACAGGCCTCCTCGAACCCTCCGTTACCCCATGGTCTCCTGAGCGCCAACCTCGCCCCCTGGTCGCCCGGGGCCTACACCTACTGGCCAAGCTACGCCTCGTCAAAATCACTACCGACGATGAGGGTCAGTTCGTCGAGACGAGCAACTTCACCATTCTCAACCTGTGGCTCGTCTGGCGCGGACCCCTCCGCGAAGATCGTCTTGCCATTGAGGTGACATTATTACAGCTTCTTGTTGGCCTCTTCGGTTTGTTCGTGCGGCATCGTCTGGCTCTGTTGGTATTCAAGGAAGACAACTGGGGGACTGCACGCTACTGAGTAAGGGATGATACACAACACAAAGTTGTATAGTATAATAGACTGGACTCGATGATCCTTCCAATCGAGAATGATACCCCTTATATAATCAAGAAGGATGGAACCCTGGACACAACTTGTGTGCCATCCTTATCACGACGCTGCAAAGAGTATATGAAGCGGATGCGTACTCATCCACGAAAGGTATTCATTTTTCGTTATCGCAAGCAGTGCTGCACAAACTGCATACTTGGAAACCCAGGTCGCGCCTATAAATACAATAGAAAAGTGCCAGCAAACCCTGGCAAAAAGAGAGGCCTTCTCCTTTGTTCAACCGTTCCCATCGTTTCTGTTCCCATCCATCCTCTGCCAGAACAAGCTGTCAAAAACACCCCAAGCATCCCAGCATAGCCACATTGAAACCGAGCCTTCTCCCTGACAGAACGTGCTCGTACATAGGTATCCCAGGCGAATGTGCCACACAGCCAACAGGCAGCCGACATACACCTTGTCAAGGTCTTGATCTCAAGCCGACTTATCGACCTCGATCCCCTGACCCAGATTCCAAAACCCCATTCCCTCTCCAAACGCCAACCATAGAGGGTGTCATCCGACGAACCGGCCGGCCAGTGTATAAAAATAGCAGAACTCCGGGCTTTTGAATCCACCATCCCAAGTAAAAGCAACAAACGAAAACGAGACTGATTCGATATTAAACATACAAGCACTTCGTCATATTATATTGAACCGTTGGTTGCCGCAACCGGCGCTGGTGGAGCCAAACTTCCTGTGGTCTTCTCCACTGAGGGAGACTCGACGATGATATCGACTTTGGTATCTTCAGGGCTGGAGATGGTGGGCTTGAGGAGCGCATGACCCCCAGCAGTCTTGCCAGTCGACTTGTTCATCCGACTCTTCGTGTAGTCACTCAAACTGAGCTTCTTCTTGATGGGGCTAGGGTGAGCCGCAATACCATTGACGGCGGGCGGGGCAAAAGGGCTTGGTAGAGGACCCGCAAGGGGTGACTGAACCATTGTCCCCGACTGCGGAGTCGTGACATTCTGTATCCCAAGACCTGTGCTATCGAAGGCGGGCACCGGGGGCAACTGAACACGTAGATCCGGTGTTTTTGGCTTTGTTGACGTGTCGCTCGCAGCTGATCCGAGAATGGGTGTTGTCGTTGTTGGCGAAGCATCTATCATCGGAATGTCCCCAGCTTGAGAACACGGTGATGGCAGCTCCGACTCTGATCTTTTGATGGCAGGAGTATGCTCCATTACAGGCGAGTCAATGTCCATAGCCGTGGTATTCGATGCTTGAGTGGTTACAGATTGTCGGCGGCGTTCCTCATCATCGCCTCGTACTCTGTGGCGGCTGTTCAGCAATCGCTTTGAGAGCGAAATGATCCGCTTCTTGGGCCGTGGGGATAAGGCTGGTTCACTGAACCACTCGCCTTCAACTGGATCGGTTTGCACAGCAGCATCGCAGTACACTCCCCTTGGGGCGGCGGAGGATTGGCGGGAGCGACTGGTCATCGAGTCTTGCTTGGCAGTCGAGGACTTGTTGCACAGGGTCTGAGGAGATCGAGAGCTTGCTGGCGAGCCGGATTTACTCCGACATGTTCCCGAGTCGACGTAGTTCCCTTGTGATGCTGTTGAGTCATGCCGGACTTTTGTGGATTTTGAGGAATTCGAGGTATTGCCGTCTGAAATACGCTTCTTCTTCCTTGGGGGCTGCTGCTGTTCCATACGACGGAAGGTATCCTCAACCATAGCAACCTTTCGCTTGTCCCGGTCTGTCGGCTCGGTCAAAATGCCCAGTTGATCGAAAGAGCCTTGTCGAAGAGGGGTGAGATCCCGACTGGGGGGCTTGCTACGTGACGAGCCGGACTGAGATCTGCCATCAGGATCCACCCCTTCGTCAGCGTGGCTTTCGCTCGTAGCTCGGCTGTTCGCGGTCTGACCCGTACTGGTTGGTGAGATGGCTTGTGTTTTTGGCTTCCTTTGTTTCTTTTTCGTTGGGGCTCGTGATTGCGTCATGCCAAAAAGATACTGTCGATGAAACCGTGCGAATGCACAATTGTTGTCCAAGTCGCATGCGCAGCCCCCGTACTCGGAGAGTATACGATCGATCCAGTTCGAAATGGCCATGTACTCTGTTTCATCCACCGGGGTATCTGCATTGCTAGGTGATTCGTCATCGCTAAGGCCGAGAAGGTGAAGCCAGCGAGCGTCGACACTTTTCTCCAGGCGGAAATCCCAAGGAAGGGTGATTTGTTCGTTGGCTGATATGTACCTGTCGCTCACAATCCAGAAGTGGTACTCGCTCTCGTCAGAAAGATAAGTGTCCAGCTGGGCGTTGGGCTTGCAGCTACGGCGCACGTAGCGGGCGAGCGAGCCCTCTTGCCTCGTATCGATGTACAAAGGTAGAACGGGATGAAAGAACACAAAGGGAAGAGGGGAGGAAAGATCCGCCCAGAGGTTCGCTGGGTCAGCGCAGTAATCCTTCTGGAAGCCAATCTCACCGTTCAGTTCGACGAGGGGTATGTCCTTCTCGATCGGCGTGGGTGAGTTGAGAAACCTCCACCGCAAGGCCTTGCCGTCATCGAGTGTTCGTGTGGCATCCTTGACTTGGAGGTTGGGTTTTTTGGCCTCGAAATTGGCTGGGGCTTTTTGAAACACCTCGGAATGACGCCTACCAACCTCACTCCTCATAGTGTTGGGATCGCGAAGCCAACGGGAGAGGGCTGTGGGGATAGCGAGACTGGCAAATGCGTTATTGTGGGAGTCAGGGACATCCCTTGCATTGTACAGATCGTAGAACCCTTGGGAGTAGTGGTGGATCTGAAAATCCTCGGGAAGGTCGGGTGGGGTGGTTGCAGGGCTAGGAGGGTGAGCAGGATTCGATCGCGCGTTCCCGTATGAGGGGCTTCGCTTGGGGACCTGGGAGCTGATTGATTGTGAAGATCGGTGGGAGGATTTTGATTTTTTAGGGGGATGTGGATGGTCTCCAGAATGGCCATGTTTTCCGTTCTCTTGCGGGCTAACATGGCCGTTGGCTTGGTCACTGGGCTTCGCCCTTTTCTTGTGACTCTTGGTAGGCGGTCGTCTTGTCCTCTTGTCGAGGGTGCCGTTTTGCGGTGCCCCGTTCTTGAGACGGAGCGTACGCTCAATGGCCTTTTGACGGTCGAGGGGGCGTGGCTTGCATTCAGCGCAGGAATGGGCAAAATCCTCCCTGATGGCCTCCTCTCTGTTGTTGGGATAGAAGCAATCGATGTGCTGCCATGTGTCACACGTCTCGCAGTATATTGTGTTTCCATCGTCGTCAGAGAAGTTGCAGATACACTTGATAGTGTATGGCTCTTCCTCGGCCGCCTCGACCGTACGAGCAACGTCGTCTTTGGGCGTCGCGCTCGGATGCTCGAGAGGCAAGGTCTGACCAGGAGCCACAGACTGCGTGGACAGCGACGCTGTGTTCTCGATCATAATCTGCTCTGTAGCTCACAGAAGTTGCACGTCGGAGGAAATGTATCAAATGGTTTATCGTCGCGGTCTTTGGGGCATGACGACGCCGTTCAAAAGGCGCGCCGGGGAGACCGTAAGGAGGAGTCGCGAACCAAAGTGGCCGCCGATATTCTCATACGGTAGGAGGACAGCGACGTGTTTGCTCGTAGCAAGGAATCGCAAGTGTCGAAGAGGGAACTCGAGACTCGAAAGCGGGCGTCAGCGTCAAGGGTGGAGGTTGAGCGCCGGGGCGACGGGGAAGTTCAAGGCGATAGAGATGATCAGCTCGACGTCAAGAGACAGAATATGGGGCGAAGACGCGAGTCGAAGGCGTGTTGGGGACACGATCGGTCGGTTTGTGTTTTCGCAAAACTCGATGTGATCCGTGGTTGAGGACGAGGGTCGAGGAGTCGAGCGCGAGGCCGGCGTAGATTAGACTTGAAGTAAGGGAGAAAAAGAGGAAGAAGTGGAAAAAGAAGTTGAGACTACTCAAACACAATCCATACACAAGGAGCGGTTGGAGCAGAAGAGACAGTAAGGAGAGGGAGGATTGAAGACCGTGGACTGCACGAAGAAGGGTGGGTGATGGGAAGAAAGAGGATGGGGAGGAGCGACATGGAAAGCCGGGTGCTTTCCATACACCAAGTCGAGTGTGGTACTTGGCTGGGACCTGCCTTGGGGGGTTCCAGTTGGCTGAGGCACCTCAGAGGGAAGAAAAAGGTACGTACCCTCGGTACTCTAACTGGCAGTGGTGGCATCTCACTCGCCCTTATCATCTACAGGGCACTCCCACTCTCTCAGCTCAGCAATCAGCAGCAGAGGGTGCCAATGGGCCACTGGGCGGCTTTAGTGCGCTCTGCTGGGTCTTTGGCTGGGTTGGGCGGCAGTCTGAAGGGGACGACAAGACGGGGACAAGAGGCAGTGGCCCCCCCAAGAAGAGAGCGAGACTGGAAGAAAAGAGACGAGACAAGGACAAAAAGAGAAATCTGGCGCTAAACCCAACCTTGACTGGCGGTGGATAGGGAGAAATCTTACGCAGGGAGCAGCCTTCTAGGCCTGAGGCACCGATTGACATGAACACGGGCCACAACGCCCGCTGCAGCTGAGCCAGGCATCCCGAAGCACAGGGCTAAGGGAGGAAAACTCGAGTGAGGGGGAGAGGGGGGGAGGAGACTGAAATTGCGGACGACCTGACGAGAGAAGACCTGAGCGAAAACCCTTGAGGGCTTGTTGGCGTGGGCAGCAAGCCAGGGGGCGCGTCGACTCGAGAAAACAAGACCAAAGAGGAGGTAAGAGGAAAACACTGAGTCTTTGGGGCTTGCGAGTGTTTCTCTCTGCGAAGTCTTTCTCTTTCATTGATGTGCGGGCACTAGGAGTTGAGACGGCCAGAGCATTTCGGTATGAACGGGAAGGGAATGAGTCGGGGGGGGGCTTTTCAAGCAGGCAAAATGACGACTACCACTCGCCAGGGAATCAGGCACCTAGACTGAGCACGCCGTCTGCCAGCAAAGGGGCGAAGGCACCAGCCGGCGCTTGGGTCTGGCTGCTGGAGGCTCCTGGTTGGTGGCCCTGCGTGGGTGGAGATGATGAGCCGGGCGGGGTTCATGAAATTGGCACCCGCCACAAAAGAAAAACAATGCCGTGTCTGGTGAGACTTGGTGAGCCACCCATTGAGCCAATGTGAAGAAGCGGCCGAGGTCCCCGATACAGTTTGTCTGCCTCTTGCCTCCGCTTCGTACTGTGCGTGCGACCACTGCAAGCCGGCATATGCTCACTCAGTTCTCATTGGCTTGAGCTACAGGGAACAAGCTTCGTGCCGCTGGCGCATGGTTGTTTCGGCCAATCAGTTGAACTTGCGCAAATAGTACTTGTTCTGAAGCCATTAGGAAGATTCCATGACGGTTTCAGGGAGGGATGCAGCTGCGCGGTACGTGATGATGATGAAAGCAGTCATGGTGTTGTTATCACTGCGCGGTGATTATCATCATGAAGCTCACACATTGCATCATATCAACCATGGGTTTTGAGGAGGATTCACGTGAGTACATTCACATTAGCTAAACACAGGTTCCCATTCACGCCCTCCGCTTAGAGGCCTTCAAATAATACCGACGCCTCTGTGTGACTGACCCCAATTTCCATCGTGTTGCCCTTGTGCTTGTATCGCGATGCCTAGCTCCGTATTCGCACTAGCCCTTGGCTACCCATTGTCAAGCTCCAAGGCTCAATTACCAGGGGTGCTCCCCAC
The DNA here is from genome assembly GCA_021730345.1 of Fusarium cicatricum. Classification (NCBI taxonomy): domain Eukaryota; kingdom Fungi; phylum Ascomycota; class Sordariomycetes; order Hypocreales; family Nectriaceae; genus Fusarium; species Fusarium cicatricum. The sequence continues at coordinate 14,591 of JAJODA010001219.1, read as the reverse complement.
CACAGCATTGTGGCCGGCAAATGGAGCTTTCTGAGGTAATCCTTGCTGCACCAATCTCTGCATTCTGCCGTCCCTGGCCTTCATGTATTCGCTCACCATGTACACAAACGCTTACCACTTTGCGTAGCTGTTAAGGGTGAGCGCAACGTTATCCATCCCCCTGATCAATCGAGGGTTTCATGCTTCCCTGAGAGAGCAAGACAAAGATCCTGGATCTTTTGCGACGAAACCTTAGCTTCACACCAGGGACCTCCTCTTGGTGGTGGGAAGGCAGTTAGGCAGTTGGAAGCGGGGGAGATGCCCGAAGCTCAATCAAACATGGCGCGTACAGTGCGATTTGTTTTGGTGACTCGACTGACCCGCCCATGACATGGGTATCCTTGTCGGTTACTGATGCATCGCCTTTTCAGAACAATCCCATCCGGCTCGCCGCTCAAAGCTTGCTTGTTTTGACCAATCGCGCTGCGAGCGCAATCGATTTGGCTGACTCGAACCCGCTCTAGGGAGCTTCGGACAGTCGACGCGTCTCACCAACCAAGCAAGTGCTGGCCTCATGTCATGGTCGTAATCGAAGGTGCTGGTTCTCTCTGCGCGTATCTCCGTCTTTATTGGAAGCTAATTCCGCGTCGCTCATTTGGTTTCCGCAGGCTCCTGGGTTCGTTGAAGTAGTATTCGTACTCTATCGACGCGGGCACGGAGTGCCAGTTATCAAGATAGGTCCTTCTTCATGGCCACCGCAAGCAGCAGTCCATAATGAAAGTGATAAATCAAAAATTCCACCCCCCATGGCCCCGAAGGACAATGGAGCATGGAGCGACACCGCGCTGTGCAATGCAGGCCCTCCATGCTGATTCCCCTCATTCTTGAGCGAGGGAAATCGGAATAAGGTAAGTATGATTTCAAAAGAAGAAAGCCAGCAAAGTTTGGGGAGAGACTGAGACTTTATAGCAGGTGAGATTTGTGGTCCGTGCTACGGATTTCAGCTTGGATGCCTCATCTGTGCCAGCCTGACTAAGGCAGCCTAACCTTTCTAGGTAAGGTAGGTATGAGGAGGGAACAAACCTGAATGTACTTCGGACTGAGTAAGATTGCCCTCGGCCACCACTCGGTTCCAGGTGGCTGGCCTCGGAATCGAGATGTTCGGCCGTGTTGAAGAATTACATTATGTAAGCCCGCCGCATCGAACAAAGTTGCACGGCTGAGGTATGAAGGCTGTACGATAGAGCAATCTGGTTGGTGATTATGGACGCTTCTGTCTTAACTGTAAACAAACAATGCGTTCACCATAGGACGCTTGCGCTCTCCGGCACGGTACCTAGCCTTGGTGTACTCCGGATACGGCCCGTGGTTTCCTTCTGCAGCCTGCAAGGCGGTGAGGCATCAAGAGTTCCTCCAGCCCCAGTCGCTCGGCCAGTCATTACAATCAAGGTGGAGCGCCGGTCCCATGACGCACTAGGCACTCAACAGCAAGCCATTCGCCATTCCGTTCTGCCCTGCTAACGACCTCTTCATCATCAACAACCGACCTCTATTGACGATATCAATCGCTTCGCATTACTCTTCGCCCTCTGATCAAGTAACAACACCAACTCAACTGAATAGTCGCATCGCGCCATGAAATTCTCTACCGTCACCGCCTGTCTGACTGCCTGCCTGGCGCCAGCCGCCGCTCTGAGCGTCTTCAATGGCAAGGCGCCCGATGTCTCCATCAGCGACGACCTCAAGATCCCCGGCGATTCACCCCTCGAGCTCTGCCCGGGCGACCACGCTGCCGACCTCATCAAGATTGACAGTGTCGACTTGGCACCCAACCCTCCTCAGGCGTATGGCTACCCCGCCCGATACCAATGTCGCTCCGATTCAGATACTAACGATGTGACAGTGGCAAGGAGCTGGTGATCCACGCCAAGGGAACCATCAAGCAGAAGATTGAGCAGAATGCCTATGTCCTCTTGACTGTCAAGTATGGTCTCATCCGACTTATTAGCACCAAGGCCGATCTCTGCGAGCAGCTTGGCAATGTCGATCTCAAGTGCCCTCTTGAGGCTGGCGACCTAGAGATTACCAAGACTGTCGACCTTCCTGCTGAGATTCCTCCTGTAAGTTGCCCTTTATTGCTTGTTCTGCTTTGATTACGTCGCTAACCGTACGCAGGGCAAGTACACTGTGCTGGCTGATGTGTTCACCGCGGACGATGTACAGATCACCTGCTTGACGGCGACTGTCGCCTTTTCGCGAAGCAGCAAGGGTTTCTTTGGCAGCGATTTGTGATTTAACGGCGCACTCACACCATACTTATGGCGAGATGACTTCTGGCACGCTCTCATGGGACTTCGGGTTTGACGTTCAGTTTGGCGGTTTTCTTGGTCTTGTTTAGCAATATTCCAGCGACTTTAGAATCGATTTGGCATATCCGACAATGCGTGCTCTTTATTGTACTCGACCAGGTCGTTGCTAAGCATGCTCATCCTCTGGGATGCCATATTGCTTTCTGAATAAAATGCAATATCGGCTAGCGAGCCAAAGCATTTCCCACTGACTGTACACGCAGTGGTCCGAATTAAGTTCTTGATCCGTTTATTCCATCGTGCCCTTATTCTCCAAACAAACGTCGCACTCGCCTCAAAACACTGTCCTTCTCGGGATCGTAGGGGTGGTCTTTGCTCGGAATCTCCAGAACGGTGGGGAACGCCGCGGTGTAGGTATCGATGCGATGTCGTATTCTATCGGCAATCTATTCGAATGTTAGGTGGCCGAAACAAAAAGATCTGACTTGGGCAAGCATCTGACATGTTGGTTGATGAGTATGATACCGATGTCTTTGCGCTCCTCGGTAAACCGATCAAATGCGGCTTCGACGGCAGCTGTGTCGGTCTTGTTGTCGACAACGAGGAAGTTCTTCTGGGCGTCGGCACCTGTAGTGACATGCTGCCAGTTTGTTAGAAGACCAGCAAGGAAAGCTCAGCGTCATAGAAGGACTTACACCGATGCCCGCGAGTAGCAGTCCTGTCACTGAATCCTGGACGCAAGCTACGTCAGCGCAAAAGCTCAAGCAAAGATGACCATGACGGCAGAACACACCTCATCGCCGATGACGGCGAGAAACTGGCGATCCTTGTAGTCCGCTTGCGAAGCCATATTGAAGACTGTGAATGGAAACAAAGGCCGCTGAGAGTTGGTATCTGGATGCCTTCCAGAAGATGAAGGCGGTAGGTGAAGTGGGTTATGCAGGTGGTCGGGCGCCTGAGGTTCCGCTCCGCGCCAACTGGTGAAGCTCTGACCGGGCACGGCCCCACGGCCGCCGCAGCCTGCTACTGGCCCCTCCTGGCCCCTACCTTACCTACAGGAGCTGGGCTACCTTAGGTAGTTAGCACAGAACAAAGAATTGGCATCGCCCTCAGCAACAGCTAATAACCCACCTCAAAGTAAACAACATCTGGCCAAGTCGCCGCCTTTTTCTCTTTCATCGCTCTTCCTCAATCACGATATTCCACTACCGTCCTCTCTCCGACCTTGCGACTGCAAAACTAGTCTTTCCAGGCGGTACATACGCCCTTTCTCGAGATGCCGCGTTTGGTCCGCAGAACGCCGCTCTCTGAGCGCATCATGGCTGCCTTGAACCCCATGGACCTTTTGCTCTGGTTGTCCGAGGAGCTGGAGACAAGAGACTGGGACTCGAATTCGGCGGGAACACAACTGGGTGTGGCCTTGAATTTCATATTCCTGCTTGCGCGCGCCAATTCAGGCTCATCTTCGAGCGACGATGTCTTTAGTGATGAAGCTGGTTCTGGCTGGCTCGCTTTCTTTGTAAGTACGCCCTTCTTCTCGCATTCACTTCTGGCTGGCCCTGGTCTAACAGATAATGCCATAGGTCTACCCTCTCATCTGGATTCTTGTCGCTTTTTCACTCACGAATGCTTTCTACACGATTACAAGGACTCGCAAATACCGACTCTTTGGAGTAAAAATCGACGAAAAGCCCTCGACACCCTCTGCGCGACGTGTAAAGGTCGACCAGTCGAATGCATCGCCCTCGACACCACTCAGATACCTAGCCAGTATCATTGCCCCTGAGACCGCCGAATCTCGCGCCCATCCTGATAAGGCCTCCGATGTCTGGGAGTTGTCAGTCTGGGATCCCCTCCCAGTTTCCTTGCGGCTCTTTTGCCTCTTTGGCCCCGGCCACGTCCTGGTGTACATGATCTTTTTGCCCCTGGCTTCCTTAGATCCTCGACCGAGTATGACTGTTTTCAACACGCTCCTGCTGCAAATCATCATCTCGGGTCAGCTTCTCTTCTTCAGTTCTCGATTCAAGCAACAGGCTAAGGACAAGGCTGTCATTCAGAAGGAGGTGATGCGCGAGTACGACGACAAGTTCGTCCATCCTCGTGTACATCCTGTGGTGCGCGATGTTGGAACGCAGTTCAGTGACGACCAGCCTGTCGAGTACCAAGACTTTGTGCAAGCCGGCACCCCCAACACCCAAATCCGACGCAGCTTTCAAGTACACACCAACCCATATACTCACCCTCTTGACACGCCCGAAGCACAGGCTACCACTCCTACACCAAGCAATGTCCTGCGACCTCAGATGTTTACGCCGCCGACCGCAAGTCGTCGCTCAGAGGTCTTCAGGCCTACCACCAGCCAGAGAAGTTCAACACCACGTCATAGTTTGCCCTCTGGCTACACTTCGACTGGCACTTCGTCGGCGGTCCAAAACATCAGCTTTGGAGGTAACATGGGCATTTACACTCACAACAAAAGCCCTCTAAAGAAAGCCACAAGCCTAAGCGAGCTCAACTCACAGGAGACAGCATCGCCACGTAACTCGCGAGAAATGGCAGCCTATGAGCAGAGAAACTGGGGACAAGGAACTCCTTCTCGACAGACGGATACCCGGCGGTTGACGAGCTCGACTCCGAGTGGCGCTGGCAACCCTTTCGGAAGCATGAGTAGGAAACAGGCACATCAAGAACGCCATCCGCCGCGGTGGTAGTTTGCATTACTTTTTGCATTTTCTTACTTGCGAATCTTATCTTATGGCGGGGAAATCACGATGCTGAGGTAGCATACAAAGGTTGGCGTTGGGGATTTTGCTTTTTTGAACATGGATCTAGGTGCAAAGTAGAAGCCATTCGCATCCCTTTTTGCTTAGTGAGGATGCCTACACGGCCGCCTCGTAGTATCTTGCAAGGAATACTGTACAGTAAGGAAAGCAGCACCATTGAAAGATATCTGATTTACTCGTGCCTACTTGGGGACGAGAGAAGCTTTCAGCCCTTCACTTGCCCGTGCACCTTCTAGTGTAGAGACGGGAGCGAGTAAGTGCAACCCTTTTTACCTCGTTGATAAAAATGGATATCAAGCTCGTCTTTCAACTCTGCTGTTTCTCCCTCCACATCGTTGTTCACCAAAGGTTAAGGCACGGGATGCTCGACCGCAAACCAAATTGACTGGGTTGACTCCTGAGCGGCCTACGCGACGATCAGCAATATCTCGATACCATACATTCAATATCTGACACAATTGTCCACGAAGCCAAACTACGCTCTGACCCAGGCATGTCCAATCCAAACCGACCATCTCTTCGCCGCAGCCATACATCTTCTGAGGCATTGCACCGACGGTCGAGCTTGCAGGGGATTACCAATGGGCGTGAAGAACCTACCCGAAGCCTCACCTTAGGGGATGTAGGAGATTGGGTCAAAAACAAGCTCCCCAGCCACCGACCTGAGCGAGGGGGAACACTGAGACAGCGAGGCTATTGGGAGACCAAGTCAACCCGCGAGGCAGGGATATGGGATGACTCTGTTGATCGACCACATTCAGACTTCCCCCAAGCGCCCCGACGTCGTTTTACTGGCAGCCATCATCGAAGCCGACGGAGCGAAACGGGAGGATCAGATCGGATTATTAGTTGGAACCTACCCAAAGACCTGAGTGAAGCAGAGCCTGGATCGTCTCCTGTCCCAGGAAGAAAGACTGCAACAGGCCATGACTCCTCGCAGAGTGGTCGAATATGGAGCTGGACTCCGTTAGACGATCTCAGCAATCCCAATATAAGCGGAGCGCGGGAGAAGATTACGAGCAATCCCTCTGAATCAAAGAGAGTGACGAGAGCACCGGATCCAGCGGATGGCACCAATCCCAATGCATCTGCTACAACTACGGGAGAGAATCTCAGCTTGCTGGAACTCTTGGAAGCCAAGAGGAAATCTCGAAAACTGCGGCGAAGTCTGAAAGAGAGCGGCGATTACCTCGGGGTTCAAGGATACAATCCACAAACAGGAGTTCCGGACGTTGTTTCAACCTCGGACAGTGGAGAGAGCAAGCTAAGCCCAGAAACAGAGCAAATGTTAGGAAAACTCAAGAAACTATCAGAAGATACCCCATCATCTGCTACGAGAGAACATGCCGAGAATGAGATCATACGGATACGCCTGAAGCAAGAGGAAGACAGACGGCGACGTCGAGAACTGGCTAAGCAAAGACTGGCAGTTCCCGTCACTGGCAAATGGCGTAGACGAACACATCAGTGGTCATCAGTACAGGAGCCTGACTTGAGCCCTATCGCCCAATCACAAAAGAGCGGCTCGCTCTTTTCAAGTTCGTTCTTTGTTTCTTTTCTTCCTCAACTACCTTACCTAGTGAATTATACCCACCTATGTACTAACATCTTACCTGGATGTAGGACGACAATCGCGTGCCGGTGGAGCCATGGCTGCCCAAGAAGAACTGATAGATCTCAGCGAGCTCGAGGACACGCCCCCTCCTGAGCGGCCTGTCAAGGTCAAGGTATCCCAAGAACCGCTTTCCCCTGGCATTTCGGGTTCGTCTGACACAGTCGTGCGAACACCTCATCGACAAAGTCTCGCAGCTCTCTCCTCGACAGCCTTGGAGTTATTTGAGAACGAAATAAGCTTCGACAGTCCTTTTGAGCCTAGACCAAACGGGGGCCCCCTTCTGCAGCCTTTTGGAAGCCCTTCCCTTAACGGACCAGCTGGTGGCTTATTGCCAGAGACAAAGAGCCCGCAAGAAGTCAAAGAAATGGCCCTTGCCAATGATGTGCCAGTGAACGAAGAACATCAAAGCCAAGACTCCATGTCTTTTTTAAGCAGAGGCCCCCAGGAGGACCCAGAGCCAGGAGGGATACAAAATCGCGAGCAGCTTCGTGCCACAGCCAGCAGCGCGTCTCTGCCGGGCCTGTCACTGATGCTGAAGCAATCGCCACTGAATCACAGCTTCAGCCTAAACTCGGTGAAGAACAAACTAGACACATTCACTCACCGCAAGAAGCATCTACGCGAAAGCTCCGTGCACGATTTGATGACCAACCACAAGAGATTCGTTATTCACCCGACAACATCAAAACCAACCCTACACGGCCTCCCCGACAAAATCCAGCCCCAACCGGCAAAAGAGTCTCTATATCATCGGGAAAACCTGGAGGAAAGCGTGTAGAGCCCCCATTCGACAGGAAACCCGGCCCAACGCTCAATCTGGGAACGGCAGGTGAGGGACAGTCTTCCAACGTCTCGAACAGTCCAGCGCTTGGATTGGGGTATAGAGACAACAGCTAGGGTCGAGACCAATCTCCAGGCACACGACAACACAAAGACGAAGGTGGTTCAAAGTCGTTACGACGTTCTCCAACCCCGCAAGTCCAAAGCGGCCTACGAGGCAGACCCGAGAGAGTTGCGCCTAGCCGCGGACGAAACCCGACCGGACATCAAAGCACTAAAAGAGAAGACTACGCTGCTCGATCAGATAACCGTGATAACACTCAAGAGCAGCAACGAAAGCAGTGGGGATCAGACTTGGGCGCAGGACGCGCTACGGGACATAACGAACAGGTGCAACGAGGTCAAGGGGGCGTGTGCATCCATACCCACCACCATCACTACTGGTTACGTCCAGACAATGTCAGAATCCCACCACAAGACAGCTCAAGGCATACACCCGGGCCCTCAACGGAAGCGCCCATTAAAGCGAGTGATTTACAGCCTGCAAGATCTAGGCACGACGCCCGACAGCTTGGAGAATTTCCAGGAGAACCGTGGTCCGAGTACGTCGCCGAGATTGGTGCCCGCGACAGAGACTCGAGCACCCGGTACTACGTCGATGAACCTAGCAGAACTCACAGAGCGGCGACTCGAGATGGGTGTCTTAGACGGGATCCCCGAAGCGAAGGCAGAGGTGTTCGCAGCCCAGCATCTACCCAACAGCAATTTGTCAACATTCACATCCATGGCAAACCTGGAGAAGGAAACGAGCAACACAATACTTCAGAGCAGCAAGGTTGGCAGGGGTCTCGGATGCCCTCCTAGACGGAGGTTGAGGCATCATATGAAAACCAGCAAGCAAAGAATGGATCTAGGGGTGCAGGTTCCAGGCAGTTTTCCCACTCATCTCAACGCCGAAGACGGCATCGCAGATCCTTCCAATAACAGAAATACTGGGAATGGAAACCAAGGATTATGGGCTGCTGTCAAAGAGGTGTCGCAGTCTACCAAGGGGGGCTGTATGTGGCTGTTACGGCTTTATTGGTCAATGGTGCAGCCCGTCTTTGATTCGAAATCAGAGTATTGGGCTCGTGAGAAGAGCAACTGGAAAGATTTGGCAGGTCTGTGTCTGGCATACCCTCTGATGATGGGCTTGTTGGTGGGCTTTATGTGGGTTATGGAATTCACAGCCATGACAGTGAGGTGCAAGGACGAGGACTGGGAATGCGTGGCTGATGAGGTGTTTGTGATGTTTCGGCGAACGATGACCGGAGGCTAGGACAACGGCCGGGCGGAGACTCGGGAAGCGGCCGGTGCCGGCGAAGAGAGGGCGGTCGCGGGGCATTGGTCGAGGCTAAGTCGTAGGGGAACTTGACCCGGGGCAAACCGTGTCGCCGATGGCGGGTCCGGGGGTATTTGGAGTCGGCGACTGCGGAGGAGGGAAGGTAATTAACACAATTTTTTACTGAGCGAGTATTATTAGTAGATTGAGTAGTAACTCATTCACCTGGAGAGTCCTTGGTGAACTGATGAGTGTGAAGGTCTGTTTGATACTGTGATCTCATGGAGCCGAGGATCAATGGCTGATAAAGATGTTGGGCAAGGGCGAAGGTAACGTAACAAATCCCAGGATAGGAGCGGCAAAGAAAGCGCAAAATGTCACTTTGTGCCGTTGGGCTTCTTTGGAGATTGATGAAGCTTGCATCGGAGGTTGGAAAAAAGTGGCGAGTATACGAAGGGCCGGCTGGACCGGGAGGCGAAGCCAATGATGGCCCTTGCCTTAGCAATCAGTGCAGGAGCGAGGCGTGGGGCTACCCCGCGCTGGCGTCGGTCGGCCTCTTGGTGAGCTCGGAATGCTGACGGCCGTAAACGGACACCTCCGATCATCGGCGCCTCTTTGTCGAGAGGCACCCTGTTTTGATGAAGCTTGACGTTTTGGAGGGGTCGGCGGCCACACTGGAAAAATTGTTGATAAACCTCAGGGGGCCGGGCATCTTTTTTCCCTTTTGTCTCTTTTTCAATTCCTGTCTGATTCGTCTTCTCTTTGAGAGGGGCTTTCTATTGATTACTTATTTTTACGAAATCTCGTGGGGTGGAAAGTCTTCTTCCTCCTTCCTTCTTCTTCACTCTTCCTCCTCAACCCCACACTCTCACGACTGCTTCACGCACGTCATTAAACTCTTATTCCCTCTTCTCTCATATCGCCTCTTCTCCCTCTTAACCTAGATCTGATCAGATCTTGCCCTCACGCACTGCGCAACTCTCAATCGTTCACAATGCCTGCTCCCGTGGGTAACCCCCAGACCTTGTACGACAAGGTGCTGTCGGCACACATAGTCGATCAAAAGCTCGATGGCACAGTTCTGCTCTACATTGGTATGTGATACATGTTGCTTCTTCATCTTTGGTGTCGTGGAACTGACAAAAAGGCTTCTCTTAGACCGACATCTGGTCCACGAGGTGACATCACCGGTAAGTTTGATCCCCTCCTAAAGATCGACATTGGCACCCGGGATATCCGCTAACACGAGCTCAACAGCAAGCTTTCGAGGGCCTCAAGAACGCTGGCCGAAAAGTGCGACGGCCCGATTGCACTCTGGCTACCACTGATCATGTATGTTTCTATCTGTTCCTCAAACCCTGACTTGCCGCATTTGTTGGAGACTCGACTGACTTTTAACGCTTTAGAATGTCCCCACCTCTTCCCGCAAGGCCCTCAAGGACATCGCCTCCTTCATCGAGGAAGACGATTCGCGAACCCAGTGCGTTGCCCTCGAGGAGAACGTCAAGGACTTTGGCGTTACATACTTTGGCCTGAGCGACAAACGACAGGGCATTGTTCATGTTATCGGCCCTGAGCAGGGCTTCACCCTCCCCGGTACCACCGTCGTGTGCGGTGACAGTCATACTTCCACACATGGCGCCTTTGGTGCCCTCGCCTTTGGTATCGGTACCAGTGAGGTCGAGCACGTGCTGGCTACTCAGTGCCTCATCACCAAGCGCAGTAAGAACATGAGGATACAGGTCGACGGTGAGCTAGCCCCTGGTGTCAGTTCAAAGGACGTTGTCCTCCACGCCATCGGCAAGATCGGCACCGCTGGAGGTACCGGAGCTGTCATTGAGTTCTGTGGCTCTGTCATCCGCCAGCTGAGTGTCGAGGCTCGCATGTCTATCTGCAACATGTCTATCGAGGGTGGCGCTCGTGCCGGTATGATCGCTCCTGACGAGATTACCTTTGAGTACCTCAAGGGCCGTCCCCTGGCCCCCAAGTACGGCTCCGAGACCTGGGACAAGGCCGTTGCCTACTGGAAGTCTCTCCAGTCCGACCCCGGCGCCAAGTACGACATCGACGTCTTCATTGACGGTAAGGACATTGTTCCTACTCTGACCTGGGGAACCAGCCCCGAGGATGTGGTTCCCATCACCGGCGCCGTCCCGGATCCTGAGACCTTCAGCACCGAGGAGAAGAAGGCAGCTGGTCGTCGTATGCTCGAGTACATGGGTCTGACTGCCGGTACCGCTATGGAGGATATCCCCGTCGACAAGGTCTTTATTGGCTCCTGCACCAACTCGCGAATCGAGGATCTCCGGGCTGCCGCCAACGTCGTCAAGGGCAAGAAGGTAGCTGCCAACATCAAGCGCGCCATGGTTGTCCCTGGATCCGGACTGGTCAAGACCCAGGCTGAGGAGGAGGGTCTCGATCAGATCTTCCTGGATGCTGGCTTCGAGTGGCGAGAAGCTGGTTGCAGCATGTGCCTGGGCATGAACCCTGATATCTTGGCTCCCCAGGAGCGATGTGCTAGTACATCCAACCGAAACTTCGAGGGTCGACAGGGTGCTGGCAGCCGAACACATTTGATGTCCCCCGTCATGGCTGCTGCCGCCGGCATTGTGGGTAAGCTCACCGATGTTCGCAAGCTATCCGACTACACCCACAACTCCACATTCAAGGCACGTGTCATGCCTACCGAGGAGCCTCACGTTGATGAGCGCACCAAGGAGGACTCTGAGGAGCGGGAGGTGATTGGCGACCAGCCCCAGGACTCTCAGCCTCACACCAACACCCTGGCTGCCGAGAACGGCTCAGCTGGTCTGCCCAAGTTCACTATCTGGAAGGGTATTGCCGCTCCCTTGGACAGGTCTAATGTGGACACCGACGCCATTATCCCCAAGCAGTTCCTCAAGACCATCAAGCGGACAGGTCTGGGTTCTGCTGCTTTCTACGAACTGCGATTCAACCCCGACGGCTCTGAGAACTCCAGCTTCGTCCTTAACCAGGAACCCTACCGAAGATCCAAGATCCTTGTGGTGACTGGCCCCAACTTTGGCTGCGGTAGCTCACGAGAACACGCCCCCTGGGCTCTCCTCGACTTTGGCATCAAGTGCGTCATTGCCCCGTCCTTTGCCGATATCTTCTTCAACAACACCTTCAAGAACGGCATGCTGCCCATCAGGATCGATAACAAGCCCCACCTCGACGCCATCGCCGCCGAGGCCCGCGCCGGCCGTGAAGTTGAGATCGACCTGCCCAACCAGCTCATCAAGAACGCCGACGGCGAGACCATCTGCTCCTTTGACGTCGAGGAGTTCCGCAAGCACTGCCTGGTTAACGGCCTCGACGATATTGGCCTGACGATGCAGCAGGATGACAAGATTGCCGAGTTCGAGAGGCACATGACCGCCAACACCCCTTGGCTCGACGGTACTGGCTATCTCAAGCGACCTGGCCAGGGCGGAAAGCTGGCCGTCAAGGCTGTGCCCGTCCCCAAGACAAATCGTGGCGAGGAGAAGAAGGAGCCCCTTGAGTGGTGATTCTGGTCAGTGGGAGCAACAAGTTTATGAATGTCTTTACGGCGAATTGGACTGGGCAACAGGCATATGATTATTAGCAAGTTGTTTTTCTGGGATTTCCTCGGGCTGGCGGTGGGTGATGGAGGGATGCCGGCTCTGTCCGCCCCTCGGAGCAAAAGTACCAGTTTTTTGGTATAAATACCATATGTGTGATGTTTCTAGTCAAGATATAAAGAGTCGACGCAAAGTTGACCTGGGTCAATGAATCTGAAAGACGCCATTCGCGCGCTACAGCCTTGAAAAGTCCTACCCTATGTCGCAAATGTGAATCTGTTCCGATGCTCCAAAGACTTTGATGTAAATTATGTTAGTGAAGCCAACGCCTACCTCACCTCGTCCCGAAGAACACCGACATGCACCACAAACCCGGCCGTAGACTGCAGCTCTTCAGGGAGCACATCGTCAGGGACTCTCCAGACACGGAACGAAGCGTGGAACGTGACGAGCCACGACTGGAAGACCTCGTCGTTGCGGAGCTGCTGGCCGATGACGCATATCGACGGCCGTCGCTCGTCAGAATGCGCAAATGCTGGGTCGCTGTTGCGAAGACGACATGTATCGACGCATGCCTGAACAAAAGGCGCCACGAGGGCGTAGTTGAAGACGCAGTCGCAGGCAACAACGGCATCGAAGCTGCGCACCTCGTCTGAGCCGGTGAGAGACGGAGACACTTGATCCGTCTCCCAGTCCAGCGGCGTAAAGCGGATGTTTGGCTTCTGCGCCGCCTGACGGCCGCGCTTCTTGGCTGAGCCCACGGCCGAGGAGAGGTTCTCGTCAATGTTGCGCTGGAGGAGCCGCTGTATGTAGGGCTGATCCGTGAGGACGTAGCGGGCCACGCGCGGGGCGAGGGCGAGGGCGCTGAGAGGGGAGATGCCGCAGCCGAGCTCGAGCATAGAGGGTGTTTCGAGGACAGAGGTTGTGAAGAGCGGGTTGGAGGGCGATGCGAGCCACGAGGCGAAGCTGGGTGCTATCTTCCAGAGAACTAAAGGATTGTTTGGAACTTGTAAGAGGTCAAGTTTGACGCTGCAAGACGAGAGATTTTTTCCCCTCGAAATTCAAGAGGCAAGATGGGATCCTAACCTGCTCCGGTTGTGCCCCCGGCGCGGGACGATGAGAGGACGGCGGGTGATTGATGGATGGTAAAGTCCTTGCCTGCAACCGAGACGTCTACTGAAGAAGCACGAGGATCGACGAAGCCGAGGTCGAGAGAGGGGATAGGCTGAGAGTACAGTAAGAAGGTCTCTGCTCCAAAAGTCAGTTTTGATAAATCTAATATGTCCTTGGGTTGTGCTGGTGATGACCTCCATGTCTCAGGGTTCTGAGATGTCAAACATACCTTCTTCCGGGTCTTCAACCTCTGGCTCTAGTAGAGCTACAAGATTCTTGATTGAATCCATGAGGAACACACAGAGTCACAACAAATTGATATATGCACAAAATTCAAGTTGGACCAAGTTATTAACGAGAAATGAGAGTGTGTAAAGGATAAGTTAGAGGTTGCTCTGAGGATGAGAAAGTAAAAGTGAGAGAGCTTAGTGAGCAGGGTGGGTCCACATTTTTCTATCGTGTCCCTCACTATCAGCCTGTTTATCACAACATGCATAGACTCAACGAGAGCCACGCCAAGCAACAGTCAAGTATTCTTTTCACCTCACAAGCAAGGCCCTTCCCATATCCTCATTAGACACAAAACAGTTTATTCCATAATCATAACCCCTCTCCAAGACCCTCACGGAAAAGAGGACGTGCCCGTGGGAGCAAATAAGCAACGCAAAAGACACAAGCTCCTCACACTCCTAGCCATGATGGCATGGCATCCCGTCAGCCCTCCTCTTTTGCTGTTTCTGCTTCTGCTTGGGCTTCTATTTCTGACGGATAGGTTAGATTTCCCACCTACACCAGCCCGTCATAGAGAGATAGTGCCGAAACAATGGTCTCGTCCCGCTTGCTGCCCTCCTTGAACTCATTCATATCTAGGCTGCCGTTCTCGTCCTTGTCCATCATGCGGAAGATCTTCTTTACTCGCTTCTCGGGGGTATCTTCGTCTTCGGGGAGCTTGACCATGGAGCCAACCTATCGGGTCGATATTAGCAGGCTTCTCGAGTGATTATGCCAAAATGCATGGCCGCGGCTTGCGGTTTTGGCAATGAGCCCGGGCAGCAGCACTCACCATTTTGTAGATAGCCTCGACAATCTTGAGCATCTCATCATAGCTGATGAGACCATCACCATCAA
>JAJODA010001218.1:0-16438 GCA_021730345.1 Fusarium cicatricum | reverse complement strand
AGGGGGGGGGTAGTAGTTTGACATGGTCGAGGCGATTCGGATTGTGTGCGCTGGGTGGTGATGCGCTTGGAGGGAGGTCGTAGGGGAGGGTTTTTGGGTGGTTCTTTGAGGACAGCTGGACTAGAGGATAGCTGGCGGTTGGGAGCTAGTTGCCTGGTCGGTGAGGCTGGTGTTGCGACGGACGTCAGGTGTGGCTGGAGCAGTGTGTTTTCACGTGCGAGGGTTGAGCCACAGCCATCGGATTACCCTAGAGGCAACCTTGATTGTTCATGGAAAGCAAGTTTCGCATCTGTCTTCAGGTTTGCAATGCAAAGAAACAGTGATTCTTTCCACTTCATAATATGCTGTAGATTTCTTCTTCTGAGATATAACCATGCTTTTTTCAATAGGCTTGCTTTGTTGAACACGGTTAGTCAAGCTACGTTCAAGCATAACCTAGTACACAACTAGGATAAGGTATACATTGTTACCGTGTTCATGGAGGGCTTTATTGATGTGGAAACAAGACGAACAGGAAAGAAGTGCGGGAAAAGCTAGTAAACTTGAAAATGGCTTAAGTTAACTGCGACACTCGATTGAACCAGGATAATTGATCAGCAAACATCGTACGGGAGCATAAAAAACGCACTCATCTACCTTACCATGAGAAAGTTATCGCTACTATCTCTAATATGTACATGTTTTTTACGACATGTGGGAGTATACCAGGTGAGTGTTTCAAGCCACTCACTCTCATATCACCAGGTTAAAGACAAGGAGCCTCCCAGCCTGCATTGGGAATCTTGATCGGCAAAATCGCAATTGTGTTTCGACGTTAGATAACCTGGTCTCAACTGTTTGAATTATTCTCTTTTATTCAAAAACTCCGTCTTCACTTCTTTCTTAGGGGCGCATTGGCTGCCATCGTGGACGCGAGCGCACTCTCTACAAACTTGACAAAATCGTCCCCTATGTTGCTGACACCAGCGAACTTCTGCTTGACTCGCTCGTTGACATCAAGCGCCTCCTTAGGCCATGCGTACTTTTCCCCTTGAGTGGGTGTTTCAGGTGCAGAACTGCCCGCCGCTTCAGCGGCTTCAATGAGCTTGCCGGCCTCATGACTAGCTTGGATGAGCTCGTCGTAATCGCATTTCCGGAGATGGTCCTGTGTAATTGGGAAGTCAACATACACGTGACTATCTCACGAAGTTATGCTGCTACGAAGTTGAAACTTTACCTGTGCGTTTTGGGCGTATTGCACCACGAATCTCATGTCTTCGTACCCTGGCATTGCGGCGAAAGCATTGCTGGAGTCAGCCGCACGCTTCGGGCCACTGGTTTCATAACTGGCCTTGTTTGAGCTAGACATTCCCAGTTCGTAGTGCTACCAGTGGTTAGAAATGATGTTCGACGAGCTGCGAGTGTGGCGTATTGTTCGTATCTGAGGTTGAAAGTTGAAACGTCAGCTCGAGTTAAGAGGAGCCCAGCGGCCAGTTACTAACTAATGTGTTTGGGATCTAGGACTAAAAGTCACATGCACGCCGTGATAGTTTCGCTGCGCCACGATGGCTTAGCGGTTGAGCCTCTCCCTTAGGCACTCTATAAGGCTTTGGGAGTCTTGCTTATTGGAATGATAGCATAAGACGGAATGAATCTTAGCCGTGCGTAGCGGTGTGATAATTCAGTCTTGTGAACTTGCGTCATGGGCATCTTTGCCTCTTCGCATCGCCGTGGACTATCCTGAGAATGTAACAAAATATGCGGAACTGAAGCTATTTTACGGCCACGCATACTGGAAGTATCCTGCAATACACCAGAGAATGATCCGTTTGGACAGGTACTTGGTGATCATCTGTTGGTGGAGGCGCCCCTGTTTGAGGTTCCAGTCACTTACATTCATTCATCGTCCAAGCAGCTATTCTCGCTTCAATACCAAATCACACATGGTTTAGAGGTAGGGGAGGCTTAGCGTATGGAGCTTACGGCAGACTTATCCCTCGCGATTGAGAACGACAGTGCGCCAAGAGCAACTCAAGATTACCAAGTAGAATACCAACAAAACCCTCGAAATCTACGCAAGGTGCTATTTTTTCTCTCTATTTTCTTAAGAGGAGAAAAAACAAAAGAAAAAAAAAGTAATATACATCGGGTTTGACATTGGGGTAAGTGCAAAATTTGAAGGGCATTAGAGACTTAGATATTTAACCTTGGGTAGAATAACGCATGGCGCTCCTACAAGCGACCCTTCTCAAAGGCAAATTAGACTGGTATCAAGTAAAAAATAGGACGTAAACGATTCACAATTTGCTGCTAGTTTGTTTTCGGAACTTCTTAGCCTAACCACAAGTATTAGTATGATGATGTGCTGCAATGTCGCGTACCACAAACCTCATCGACTGCGTCGTAGTCCAGCGCCCACTTTAGAAACGCAGCTGCACCAAATTGGGCGTTCATATCAGGTTGCACATCTTTCAAACTGCGATAGGATGTCTTGGCCAACTCTCGACTTGACCCTTTGGCTGAGATGGGCATCTCACCAGAAAACACTCGAGTGTTCCACCTGGCAAACTCTCGAATGCGGTCGACTCGTGGCTTTCGAATATCCTGCCATGTAGATGTGATTGAGGATACCGGCGTATCAAGCGGGAAGTCTTTAAGCAGGAATTCTAGAACGCCGATATCCTCGACTATCTGCGAGTACCCCTGAGCAGCATTTGGATGCATTCCATGTGCAGAGTCGCCGAGCAAGATGACTCTTCCACCTTGGCTCGTCCAGCGTGGTAGATCGGGCATTTCAGCAAGCTTCCACCGGTCACAATGATCCGCTAGGCGCAGAGCTGTGTCAAGTTCACTGCAGGATCCTTTGAAGAATTTGCGAACATAGGCGATGTCCCCTTTCTCATCCCACAGACTCCGCTGATCTGTCTCGGACTTGATACAGAAAAGGAGGCCTACCTGGCCGGTCTTGGGATTGTATCGTGAGATAACAAACACGCCTTTGCCAATCCAACTGTTGATGTTGGTCTGGTCAAACAGCCGAGACGTTCCAGGAGAGCCTTTGAGTTCTGGAACAAGAACTTGTATGCCATAGAAGGTAAAATCGCTGATAATTGGACTTATTGGCAGCCCGGTATCCGATACAATTCTCGATCGAAGTTTCGATGTGATACCATCGGCTGCGATGACTAGGCCGGCGTGCAATAGTGTCCCGTCTTCGAGTTGTACTGACGCCTGTTTCCCACCGCGAACATCGTGAACATCCGTGACCACAACACTGAAACGAATATCACATCCCTCCTCAAGAGCAGCCTTGTATAAGAGTTTGACAACCTCCTCCCTCGTGGTGCCCCAATCCGAATGTTCCGAGCCATCGACTATAATGTTCCTCTGAATCATGTCCCCGGTGCGCACGCTTCGGAAAAGAACAGTGGCGGTTTCTGTCGAGATTGATTCTAATTCAGGTCTGAGACCCCATGAGTGTAGAATTCGACTCGCTCCTGGTCGTATATTGATCCCGCCACCTCGCGGCGTAAGGCTTTGCTGACGTTCCAGGACTTGCACATGATGACCTTGCTTTGCGAAACATACTGCGGCGCTCAGACCTCCAAGGCCTGCGCCAACGATAATTATCTGCATGATGAAGTGTAAGAGATCCGATGGTGAGTCCAGTCGTTGTTCAGAGGTTGACTGCTGCTCATATTTGTCACCATAGGACAAGACGAACGGACTAGGAGGAAGCTGACGTGTGCATCTCATATTTATACTTGTTCATTAGCTTACTAAGTTTCTCTAGAGTCGTTGAGAAAAGTGTCAGCTTACTCTCCATGGTAAGCCAACACTTCATGTTAAAAATATCTCTAGCGCTTAATGGAATTATTAACGTTACATCTTACCAAGTTACTTACTGACCAGTCCGATAATTACCGTAGCTGCGATAGCGTATACCGGAAGGAAAGAGTAAAGAGAAGGGAAGGCTTTATAAGTCTCCATCGTCTTGCTCAACTTGATGCTCAGAGGGTTTGCGGCACAGAAGAGATTGACAAGGAGAGACGGTTGCTATGTCTGGTAGCCAGAGGCCAGAGAAGAAGAACACAGCCGGTCTGCTCACGTCGACTTCTCTAAAACCTAGGTAAAGGAGTTTATAAGATTTTTGAGATTTTTAATATAAGGTTAACCTAACTTTTAGTATTCTTTATAATAAGGCTTATTATAACTTGGCTAATTCAGAAGATTTTTAGATTTTAGTACAATCTGCCTGGGCGGCCATGTTTTCCTTCATCTGCTTAACTGTGTGACTAATGTTATGTTTTACGTAGATCGTAGAACGGCATTTTTCTTATCTCTTAAATCCTATGGCATAATGGCAGCGAAGCTTCGGTTACGCAGTTGCCGTTCTTTCATGTACGGCAGGTAAGCGTAGGTCGCTTGGAGATACGTACACTTGATAACCCATGAACTATACATTTACTAATATCTCTTGAACTCTTTAGGAGTGGCTATTCCGACAAAAGCGCAAGGATCACTCCAATGACAAGGACGACTCTAACGACGAGGATTGAAAGCTATGGTGGATGTCCAGCGAGTTCCAACCGTGTGCTCTTGGAGGCAAAGAAAAAGCGGGCGATTTTGGACGGAGGTGCTACAGCGGTTGATTAGTACTTTACGGAGTAGAGTAAGTTCATCAGCAGAGTTTTGCCAAAACTTTGGTGCCTGAAACGGGGCCGTTTTTAATTCATTTATTTCGTACTTAGCTAACTTCGACTACCTCTACTTCACCAAGTTGACAGTTTGAACAGTTCTCGATTTCTACCTTGACATCCCTATCCCCTCCAAGAACCACACACACTGAAGACAACCAGTTCCTAACGCGTCGACCAGAAGAAGGAATGTTCTTGTTGGACAAGGTTCTGTGTCACAATGTAGATCCAAGCCCATTCAATGAAGAACTATCGTCTCCCACCTCGGTGCACAATTCTTCCACAGATGTGCACGGACATAGCCGACCCCCCTACGGCGTGCAACGAACGGCGAGGACTCATCCCTATCAATCAACATGACATGCAGTCGCCACTGATCGTAATCATCGAAAGGTATTCCGGCCCACCATCTCCGGGTTTTCCTGTCAGCAAGAGCACCGCATATGACAATCATGTCTTGCATTTGGTCCTCGGAAACCTTGGTGGTACTCCAGTGTGAAGCAGTGCATTTGATGATTCCCACTGGCTCTCCATAATAGTCCAGAATCTCCATGTCGTCGTCTGTGCCCCCTTGCGTCTTCTGGTGGAACTCCTCTGAGTGCCGGCGTAGTCTTAGTGTGGCAACTGTGGTGTTGAACACTAGAGAACCAGGAAGAGCAGAAGCGACTCGGCAAGCTTCTGGGTGTAGTGCTGGATATGCCAGTGCTTGCCACGGACTGTGAGGACATTCTCTCCACGTCTGGTTGTTTCTTGCTTCCCCTGGCAGATACTTTTTGCTCATCTCGACAATCGGAGGCACACCAGCTTTGTCCCGAAAATCCTCAAGGTGTACTTCCTTCTCTACCCACCACTCCTGCACATCCAATTTCCGAAGGCCTCTGTTGGGATCTTGATAGTAAAAATACCCCAAACTAACCACCCTCAGTAAATCTTCCCTCTCAGTTGTAAGCCAGTCGTAGTTTGATCTGTTCAGGCAGCTTGCCCAACTCCAGCTTGGTATAGGAGGCCCATCCTTTCTCAACTTGACGGGATCCAGAGTATTCCACATCAGTGCTTGGAGCAGATATTTTTCAGGAATGCCAAAGATGAATGATGAGCCGAGAACTTGCTTAAGGCTACCCTCGATTCCAGAAAATGCATTCAGGATGTCTGAACCGAAAGACAGCTGCCGCGAGGTATAGTCCTTAACCCAGTCCAGGTAGTCGAGGATAGACGTACTGTTTGTGATGTGGAAGTTGACGAACCTACCATATTTGGGCCATCTCGTAAAGCCAGGAAGTTCCTTGAATTCTTCTTCGGGGCCATCCTTCTCAGGGACTGAGAGTGATGCAAACGCATTCTTGTGTGGTGGGTAATACGTAAACTCTTCGGTTGCATATCCCAGAGAACACTCGTAGAGAACTTGATGCTCTGTGATGTACAGACGGCGCGTTGACAGCACTCGCTCTTGGAAAGTCCAACCGCGGGCATTCCAAAGAGAAGTGTCGGCCATAGTCAACCCCTTTGGCTTGACGCCTCGTAGTTCCACATCAAGTTGACGTTCTGGCTTGTAGATGGATGAAACCCTTGGTCGGTGAATGAACCCTGGAAGCCCTCGCGCCTCTTTATCATTGAGGGCTGCCATGATAGTAAAGCTTGCTGAGCGATAGATAGTATCCATCCCACGGATCTGATTGTGTTTTGAACTGGAATCGTCCTGGATGATGCAGAATCGGTCAATCCAGAGATATGTCTCGCCTAGCTTCTGGCATAGCAACATCGCATCAGTAATGATAGGTGGCAAAGCCATGTTGGCAAGACCACCGAGCTGTTCTAATGCCTCGAGGTTTTTCTTCTCAAGCTGGATCCTCTCGGAATCCTTTTCTGGTGGCCACATGTAGCTCAAGGCTACATACGTTACGGCAGATGATGGTTCCACGACGTTCATTGTTTGTAGGTTTATGACCCGAAAACCTCGAGGTAGATCGTCTACAGCAATGTTAGCCTGTTTATCTACGGGCTCATGACCAAGCAAACTGAAGCTACTTACTGATGTCTGTTTGTTGGTTCTTCTTGCATTCCACCCCGTGCAATTTTGAGCAGCCTTGCAACCACTGTTTCATAAGCGAGGAATCGAAGTAGGGAACTTCCCATGGACGGACACTCGTCAAGTGGGAAGCAGTGTTACCGGTAGAGTAGCGCAGGCAGAATTGGGGAGTCATTTTGAAGTGTGATCGCTCGGCCTCTTCTTTTGTCGGTACAGTCGGATATTCAGGGTCGACTTTAACCTCCAAACTCAAGAGAAGCCTGACAACACTTTCTGCTGAATCTGCCGAGTCTATGCGATGCAAAGCTGAGTTTTCGAGGTCTCCGGTGTCATCATCGAGGAAAAACGGCCCGTCATTGCGAACTCGAGCTCGGCATGTTGACGAGATGTCTTTTTGGTCGAGTCGAGCCCTGACTGCCGATGCCGCAGCTTTGCAAATCATGCACTGGGTATTGTCTAGCATCTCATCGAGGGTGACGAAGTCGTCAGAGTCGTAATGCCACCAAGCTTTGTATGATTCAATGCTGTCCCAAGCCTGGCACCTTGGGCAAAGCAAGTCATTCTGGGGTCCAGATGTCGAGCTGTCGAAATTCTCGATATTCTTGGTCATTGTTGCGTTGTTGGACTTTGCAACTAAACGAAATATCTTGACAGCGAGGGGTTAGAAAGCAATAAAGGAAAGGAAACAAGGGAGAAGATAGTGTACAAGTTCGTCGTCCAGTATTTTAATTCAGGCCGCCATGTGTCGGCTGGGCTGACTGCACAATAGTCACGAAATGAACCAATCAGCTGCGCCAAAATTAAACCTGGTCTGTCTGCCTCGCTGGAAGAGTCCATGATCTTAATCTGCTGAGAAGCTAGAAACACTGCATAACGCGAGGTATCTTGAGTCGATGAGAGGGACAAGGCTGGAGGACTTTCTTTTGAGGTGAGAAGAACAAAACAGTCAAGACTTAAGCTGGCAATTATCCACCATTGATTCTACCGAGGTTGTTACATTTTAACTTTGATTAAAATACTCAATAGGTTACAGACAAGGTTTAGGTTCAACATACTGCTAACCGAGATCTAATATGCAGCGTGAGGCCTTGCGATGTTCGGTATAACTCTAATGTATGCAATACTTGGCATATCTAAGAACATTCTTACCCTCGACTCAATTCATCTGCCTCAACCTCAACCCAGAATCATTATGGAACCAACACAGATCAAGGTCATCTTCTTTGATCTAGACAGCACACTTTTCGACCACCATCACTCCCTTCGCCTGGCTATTTCTGCGATACAAAGAGAGTACGCCAGTCTTTCGGGGAAGAAAGTCAAGGACTTGATCGATCTCTACAACGTTGCTCTTCAAAAGGCCTATGATGATTACCTGGACAAGGTGATTACCTACAAAGAAGCTGATATTCAGAAGATCCACCAATTTTTTGCAGCACTTGGCCTGCCTAAACCAAATCTTGATGAGGTTAAGAGGTTCCGCGATATTTACAAGGCGGTATACAGAGAGAATCGAAGAGCGACGCCAGGCAGTATCGAGGCTCTAGCTCGACTTCGTGAAAATGGTTACCGTATTGCTATCATTACTAACGGGCAAACCGAACACCAGACAGCCAAGGCCGAGGCTATCGGTATACGGCATCTGATCGACTGCATCATCACTTCTGAAGAAACTGGGTTTCGCAAGCCCAATCCGCGTATCTTCCCATATGCCATTGAACAGCTCGGGGCTTCTCTCAATACGACATATATGATAGGCGACTCGGTGAACTCGGATATCAAGGGCGCCTTAGATGCGCAGTTAGCCCCTATCCTATACTCCCCTATGGCTCAGGACTCCCAACGGCTTCTATTTGAGCGGCAAGTACCAGTGGTTCACCATATGGGCCAGCTCCCTAGCTATCTTGGCATCGCCAGCTGCCGGTTCGAGCCGCGTTTTACATTTGCCCCTTGCCAACTGGTGATCGAGGGCATCGGCATTGACTTGGTTACTGAGCCAAGTCACTGTCTACAAGTATCTAAAGAGACTGTACAGTTTCTGGCTGAAAGCATGGGCCTGGTCCTTGCTGGCGCTGCAGAGAAACGCTATATACCCGCCATGTCTCACATTGAGAACATGATCAGAGTGATTGCAAAAGCGGCAAACCATGTTGATGAGGCAAAGATCCAAGTCTCGTTCCCAGGCCGAGGCTTAGGTGAGACAACAGCCAACAAGCCCGACTTCCACATCACAGATCGAGACCACAACGTTCGCGCCGAATACCTTCGACTCGTTCTTGATACTGACTCAGGAAACGAGGCAGTATTACGAGAAATTGCATCCCTCTTACAGGAGCATTGTAATGAGCTCATGAGAGATCATCCGAGAGCAGCAATCCGCCAGCTTCGCTCCGCGATACTGATATTGGCTGAGCAAGCAGGGATCAGAGAGAACACCAGCGTCACTGGTGAACAAATCGACCAGTAGGCCGGGATCAATGGTCAAGCGAGGCAGTAGAACTAGGCAGCAAATTTAAACCTATAAAATTCCCCATTTTTGAATTGCATCCTGTCACGCCTCGTATTTAAGACAGTTCCAGGGGCCATGTGTTGCTGCATCGCAGTTCGACAGGTTGTCCATCAGCAGTTCTGCTTTTACCCTGGGCCTCACACGTCGTAGCCCAGAGGTACCAGACGAAGATAAGATCGTTGAAGGAGATGTGCCTCTTACCCGAGATTGACATTGTTCGGGAGAGATGGCCGACTGTTGCTACAGCAGACTACAGGTGGAGAACCAGGGGGGACATTAATAGATATGCTGGCTCCAAGTGACCCCAGGACTCAATGGCCATGATATATCGGCTTGGGGAGACCAACTAGAGCTATCAGTTGTCAGAGGATGGCAATGCTTAACCATTTTTCTGTAACCAAGTATTCCATCTTGTATTCTTGTCCATGTATCATGAAACATTGTTCATCCGCTCAAGAAGCAGCACGTATTAAAACTATCACTAATAGTACAATCGGGTCCAGCCCGAGTAGCATCATCAACCAAGCACGCACTTCATCGTCATCAGTGCTATCCATTAAACCCCGTAAACCCATTCCCCAACCCATCAAGCCCAGGCTGATACAGCTGCGCTCCCCAGTTCATGTACTCCGTCTGCGGCGTAAACCCACCAGCTTGCACAAACTGCTCTGCAAGACCCATTGTACCGTCTCCAACATGTGAATACAGCACGCCATTGTTCCAGGCCTGCACATCCGTAGCACCTATCGGACCAGCCGAGGTGCCCAGCGGCGTCATGGAAGGCTGCCGCATCAACTCGTCGAAGCCACCCGACACGACAGCCATCGGAAGAACCTCACGGACCGTCTCGGGTACTTGACTACTCCCCCGTCTCGCCGCGCTGCGGACAGTCCGCACACTGTCTCTATGTCCGAGACCAGTGCCCATGACGCTCCCGCTCTCTTCGGATCCGTCGTCCATGACGACCCCAGAGTCTGGACGCGGCTGGATCACGCGGCCCTTGCGCTGGACGAAGCCCTGCGTGGCCTGGGTCCTGACTATCTCGTTCTTCTTGTTGCTGCGGTTGGCGTAGGGCATGCTCTGGGCGTTGGCGATGCATTGGTCGAGCGTCTCGACGAAGCATTGGTAGAACTTGGTGGACAGGGTTTCGAGGGTGGCAGGGTTGGAGATCTTATCGAGGAGCGAGACTTTGAGTTGCTCGAATGCCTGTTGATAACTGGCTGCGAGCTCAAAGTGTTCAATCACTGGAGTATATTCTGGTTCAAGTCAGCTCCAATGATCCCGAGACAGCCGAATAGGCATCGCTCACCATGTGGTTGAACATCGCCATCGTCATCATCTGGGAAAACAATGCTCCACATCTCCTTCCACTGAACTTCTGGCGACGTTCCGCTTGCTCGCTTTCGACTCAACAGCTTGGTCGCAGTGCTAGGATCAATACCACTCTCGGCGTCGTGATCAGCGATATCGCACATGAGCTCCTTGGGGAGTCGTTGATGGTCTCGTAGCTCCTTTCTCGTCGCAAAGTCGCGGTTGCATCGGTCACAAACATATGAAGATGGATCATCTCGCTTGTGCTGCTTGACAATATGTTGCCTATGAAAAGAGGTCAGCATTGAGTCGCATCTCAAAGTAGGCGTCAACTCACCTCAACTCTGCGAATTTGGGGAAATATGTCATGGCGCAGCTGTGATGATCGCGCACGTTGAAGCGATGAGGATTCCGCTTCCTGAACGGACAGCTCAGTCGAAGATTCTCATCTTCCTTTGGGTTTGGTCGTGGACGCTTGGTAGGTAAATAGCCTGAACCCTCGCCATCGCTAAACTCATCACCGTCATCTTCGCGTCTGCCCTGCTTCTTCCGCTTGCCACCGCGTCGGTCTCCGCCGAGGCCCTCCTGCGAGGGAGTTGATGATGAGCTCGATGTCGACATTGTGTGGGATAATCGGCCATCAGAGGGTGCTTGCCAGATATGTTGGCTTATGTCTTGTGTGAAGTTCGATACGAGGCTCTGCGCCTTTTCTTGCGAGATGGAGGTGTCGTTGAGGTCAACACCGTAGATCAGTTGAAGCGCGTAGCTTAGGACAAGATTGGCATCTTCTGGTGAGACCTCCTCCGAGTCTTCCGAGCCTTGCTCCCAGTTGTGAGTGTCGGGGTCGCAGTCAGGTTCATCTGAGTCGAGGGGCTCAACGGGCGTGAGCAATTTCTCTTCCTTGATGGGCGACTCTGTGAGGGGGCTATTGGTGAAGTGAGCCGAATGGTCATCTCTGGGATGCTGCAAATGCTTACGTGACAGGCTGTAGTTCTTCAACAATAGCAGGCCTCCGATGCTCGTCATTCAGATTTCGAATTTTAATGTCGAAATCCGGGTAACCCGTGATGATGGCACCGTCATCCTCATCATTGACGAATGTTGAGCACGTCCCGCTGGAAGGATTGTGGCGATGGCAGATGCGACTTGCAGGCCGCGAACCGTCAAGTGTCGCAGCCGCGAACTGCTCATGAATCTCACTGGCATAAGTTGTGCTGATGGGGCTTGCGAGGGTGGATAGCGAATGCGTTGTAGCAGAGTCTGGGACATTGGCTGAAGAGATGCTGCTCATGGAAGTCATTGAAGACTCTGTCGGAGAGCGAAGACGGAATGCGCCAGGATTGAAATAGAGACTCTCTGGAAGACGCTTGACGCGCGTATCGTTTCTCGGTCCAAGGCTGGGGAACTTGATGGGGCAGCCATCGCTATGTCGCGCATCTCTCGCTCGTAGCGGGAGATGGTGAAGACCGGTTTCGCCGATGGTATGGCCTTGGTCCGTCATTGAGGCGGCGATGACGATGCTATTGTAGTTGTAGTTTTCTAAAAGCTGAGTTGAGGTGAGACGAGAGATGGAAACAGTCAATCAAGTTGAAACGGCATCAACAATGCAACTCGGATACTCGGGTCGCACCAGGAACTGGGGGTAAAATAAAATAAAAAGAACGACGATGAATCGAATCCAAGGAGAGAAACAAGTTTGAAAGAGTGAGAAATGACCTGGTAAAGGCTGTAACGGATTGATACGAGTTAAGGCAACTTGTCAGCGCGAGAACCATATAAAGAAGGACATTCGGTTCATCCTATCCCATCCCATCCCATCCCATCCATCTCACGATTCACTTCTCATTGCTGCTGCCTCGCCTGAAGGATCCCGTCATGTTCTGCATGTTCCAGGGGGGACCACTAGACCCCCCCTGACTCTTCTCTCATCTTAGCAATATGAATGGCCAAGCTGCCCGTTTCGATCCACCCACTTGAGACGAAAAGGGTAAAACTCCCTGGTGATCCCCTCACATCCCTGGACAAAGAGGGCTATGCCATCATCTGATTCGCTCGTGATGGCCGTTGTTGCATGGGGAGTGTCGCTTCCAGGCAGACGACACGGTCAGCCCTACGGTTCGCCCTCTGGTGGCGGTCGGAACGGCCAGAGCTGGGCGTTTTGGGGCTTCGGCAGACGTTTCAAACTCTGAGAAACCCGTTTGAGAATGAGGCCAGATGCGTCACATAAATAGCAGCCAACGAAATGATCTAGAAGCAGTCAATATAGTTCACAACATCTTTCAAGTGGCTGTCGAGGCAAACCCAAGATAGAAATCGCACTGAATGACCAAAGGAGTGCCAAAGCCAACTTAGTAGCTTCATTATCTACATTCATTTCTATACAGTATATGTACACCACAACAGGCTCTCTCTTCTCAACCTCCCCAAGCATTGCTCAATTAATATCCGGATTTGACCTGCAAACGTTTAGAACAAACTCATCAAAGTGGCCGACACCGCCAGCACGAGACCAAGCGCGACATTGACGCTCCTGGTCTCGCCAGCAGCATTAACCGCCTTCTTCTCGGCGGGTTCGCGTACCTTTGTCAGAGTGACATTGAAAGCAGGGTTCTTGACAGCCTCGCTCACTCCCTCCTCTCCCTCGACAAAGACAAACAGGTCCATGGGTAGGTAGTTATAAACCTTGCGGTCCTGCTGGAACCACGTCTGGCAGGTTCCGTCCTTGAAGAAGAGGCGGCTAGCGAACTGGGCATCCAGCTTCGACGGCACCGTGTCAAAGACGGCGCGCCAGGCGGTCTGGCCCTCCTTGTTCAGGTTGGACGGGTAGACGCGCGCATCGACGAACTCAGTCTTGTTGAACTTGCCAGATTTCATGCCAGATTCGAGCTTGTCAAAGGAGTAGTTGTTAATGTTGTTAAGGACGTCAAAGCCGCGGACCTGCCAGCTGTCGATATACAGGCCGGGGCCGTCGTCGACCTTGAACGAGATGCTCGAGTTGGTCGACTTGTCGACGTACTCGCCAGCAAATGCCTCCTTTGCAGAATCACGGCCGACCTTTTCAACGGCAGGGATGAGGGTTTGAATGATGGCGCTGAGGATGCCGGTGGTGACATATGGATGGGCAGAAGCCTCATTCTCGAGTGGTGGACCACCGGACATGATGGAGATGACAATGTCATAGTCGGGAATGAGAACAGTCTGGCTGTGGTAGAATCCGAGATCGCCGCTCTTGGTGTAGACATCAACTAAGCGGCCATCAGAGGTGAAGTTGTCGCCGCGGAGAATCTCCCAGGGTCCTCCGACCTGGTAGCCCCAAGAAGCAGTGTTGGCCTCGGGCTTCATCCACTTGCGGGTCTGGACGGGAGAAAGGAACTTGTTGCTGAGGATGCCGTCGGCGAGGAGAAGCATATCAGCGACACTGGAGAACATGCCACCAGCACTATGCACAGTCAGCCCATGGGTCAGTCAATCGTCAAGCCAGCTACTCACGCGTCAAACACGCCAAGGGAGGAATTCCAGGTGGGTTCCTTGATGGGGATGAAGAGGTCATCAACGGGAGGTGTCTTTCCGACGTAGGTGTTCTTCATGCCTACAACATCCAAGATGTCGCGCTTGATGACCTCGGCCAGAGGCTTCTTGCTTGCAGCCTCGACCACGAGACCCAGCAGGGCATGGCCGACATTGGAGTAGATAGGGTTGGTGAAGGGGGCATACACCGGAGGTCGGAGGTTGACCTGCTTGAGAAGATCCTTCCTGGTGCAAGGGATAGTGCCAGGAAGACCAGAGCAGGACGGGCCTCTGCCCTTGGCAAATTGGGGCAGACCGAGCTGCTTCCAGGGTGCAGCACCGATGATACCCAGGTCCTGGGCCACTGTGGACAGTCAGAATACATGGGACTCGGGAATTATGAGCCTCATGACTTACAATCAACACCAACGCCAGAGAGATGGCTAGCCAACGATCCAACAGTGATGTCCTCCCATTTCAGAGAAAAGATATCATCATCCTTGGCAGTCTTATTGAGCTCAGGCAGGTACTTTAGGACAGAAGCCTCCATATCAATGTCATCGCTCACGAGAGCAGCCAGAACAGTAATCAGCTTGGAGCCACTGGCAATTCGAAAGACGGTGTTCTCGTCAACCTCGTCAGTACCCTCACCAAGGTTCGGAGGCGTATAGTGGTAGGTGAAGAGAGGATCATCCTCATGGATGGACTTGACGGCGATGGAGAGTGCCGAGGCCTTGAAGAGGGAGGTGACTTGCTCTTCCAGACCAGCCTTTAGCTTTGCGGCAGCACCCTGGACCAGCTTGCTCTCGCTCGGGGCTTGAGGAGCTGGGAAGACGGCGCCGAGAGGAGGGCAGGCTTTAGCATCTGAAAAGGCGAAGGCACCGACGGCCACTGCGGCCACCAGCTTTGAGAGTGAAGGCATTACGGAGCTCCCAGTATAAACAAGAGAAGATGGGAGATATTAACTAATAGCCAGGAAGAGGGAGAAGGGAGATGTAGTTGGATGCTTGAGGGCTGGAGAATAAAGACATATTGATCACGTCGAAAGCCCTTATATATATACTCTCTAACACGCGAGTGCCATAGCAGCCTTGAAACTGGAGGATTCACATCAAGACGCACCTAAATTCTGATCTATCTTGGGACACCAGGGTCTCATGAAGCTGATCCATGGCGATCCCAGTGCGACAGCTGGCCAAGCCTCGTCCCTAAGATTGCAAAGTGCCCGGAGTAGACATGCGTATTCACCATTCAAGCAGAGAACCCTGCAAGGTTCGGCTAAAACCTCGGACCGGCAGTGCGAGCTTCTCTTTACAGAGTCTAGGGGGCAGGAAGGATTCCAAGCGCTGTGGGCCACGCGGGGGAAACAGACAGAGCCAGTGAGGGTCGAGTCCGAGGAAGAGTCCGAGCAGGCCAATCAAGAGGGCCAATCAAGAGGATGCGAAAGCTTGCTTGCGGGGGAAGACAGGGGCAGAGAGGCTGGGGGGATGGACGATTGATTGGTGATAGGCGCAACGTTTGAGCTGTAAGGCTGAGGCATTGATGCATACCAAGACATTGGTAGAGATGGAGGATCAACAATGGGCAATTGATAACCCTTGCCTTGCTTGATCTGTTTATCGGTAGTAGTATTTTTTGCAGGGGAGGTCAGCTCCATTCCCTGTCTGGTAAGCCAGACGCTTGGCGTTGAGTCCGGTACTGTAGCATCACAGCAGAGCAAGACAAGGGCGCAGCTCGGATTCTTGAATATGCTGTGTTGCTGTTGGTCAGACATCATCATCATCATCAACTCGCATTATCAGATCATTTTAGCGTCTGGACTTGACAACTCAACCCAAGTCGGGCATAGAGAGCAGAGAGCGTCTGAAGCCAGCTTAGACATGCGTGGATGTAGCTAAGGTACCTAAGTTTGGGTAGCGCGTCACAAGATTGATAGTAGTCAATTTCGGATAAATCCATGAAACACCAATGCTTACATCCATCATGATAGACCAAGACCAGCGACGGAACCAGCCTTATAGGGCTCCATTATGACCCTCAAACGGCATAGGCCTTGATCCATCGCTTGGCTCGGACAGTCTCACAAAGCCCCTGCTCCGCCCCCAACACCTAACCTCACACATGTAAGTTACTACGTAGTAGGCACCTTTGACATGCAACAGCGCTTGAAAGCAGACAGCGCCTCTCTACAGTCCCTAGCAAGGCGGCTGTGCTGACAGTCGCATCGGCTGTGGAGAGGGATCGCCCTACAATTACAGATTCATCATATTCAATCCTTGGACGAGGTCATCCAGCAATAAACAGCTCACGTTCCTCCTCATTTCCCGCCATTGACTAATTGACTAGCTCGGACTCTTGATCTCGGACTCTTGATCTCGGACTCTTGATCTCGGACTCTTGATCAACCAC
>JAJODA010001217.1:0-11344 GCA_021730345.1 Fusarium cicatricum | reverse complement strand
CGGAGCCATCAGCATGATGAGCTCCGACTCTC
The DNA here is from genome assembly GCA_021730345.1 of Fusarium cicatricum. Lineage (NCBI taxonomy): Eukaryota > Fungi > Ascomycota > Sordariomycetes > Hypocreales > Nectriaceae > Fusarium > Fusarium cicatricum. The sequence continues at coordinate 11,312 of JAJODA010001217.1, read as the reverse complement.
AGGCCATGGGCCGCTGCGGCGAGGTGGTGCTCAGGACGTGGAACACGGCGCACAAGAACAAGGTCCAGAGGGGCCCGCTGCCCGAGGACGAGGACACGGGGGCGGATAATGCACGTGTGAAGCGCTACGTGAGCAAGTACACCATCAACCCGGCCATTGCTCAGGGATTCGGACATCTCGTAGGGAGTATCGAGGTAGGCAAATTCGCGGATCTAGTTGTATGGGATCCGGCCTGGTTTGGGACGAAACCCAGCCAAGTCATAAAGGGGGGTCATATCGCGTGTGCACAGATGGTGAGTATCATGTCCAGCATCAGCTCTTATGAGCTTCGTTAACAACATCATCAGGGCGACCCCAACGCATCTATCCCGACTGTTCAACCCGTCATCGCCCGCCCCATGTTTGCCCCTCATTGTCCATCTACCAGCATCCTCTTTGTCTCCTCCGCATCTATCACGTCTGGCGCCGTTGCCTCGTACGGCTTGCGCAGCCGTGTTGAGGCTGTCCGGGGATGCCGCTCCGTCGGGAAACGCGATATGCGACACAACGACCGCATGCCGCGCATGCATGTCGACCCTGAGAGCTACGTCGTCAAGGCTGATGGAGAGGTCTGCGAGGCAGAACCGGCGTCGAGTCTACCACTGACGCAGCAGTTCTATGTGTATTAAGCTTGTGAGAGGGTTTAGCAGAAATGAATGATAGGGCTGCCAGCTGGGACGTTGAGTATCCTGGGTGATTATGGACACCTACTATACAACCAGTTGGATATGATGTCGCACATCAAGCCTACCTTATCTTAGTGACAGATCGAAGCTCCTTCACAGACGTTAGAATACTTTGGCCAATGAGACTGGACACAACATCGTCTGCACTTTAACCTCGGACTTCAATCTCCAACAGGACATCGTGCTTTCAGCGACGTGGTACCCACATGTACAGAGCTTATACGGAACATGCGGCTTTCAAAAATTCATAGCTGTCATTACGGCATATCGATTCAAATGTAGATACAGCGGAAATCAAAAACACGACACGATGCAGCGATTCCTTCCGCTGCCAAGCCGTCTCACTGAGACCAGGTTTTGACGTCCGCAGGCTCCTCAAGCCTCCAAAATCAGCGAGAATGCAAAACCAAATCGAGCCTCTCCCAAACTCCTATAGATAAACCCCGTGTCATGTGCCACCCCCTTGAGGTATCATGCTTCCTGTCAGCGTAGCGCCAGGAGCTCAATAGGGAGCGACGTTAAACAAAAGCAGGCCGAAGCCAGCTAAGAATGAGAAGTAAAAGACGAAGGGCAATCAAGAGCTCTTAGTCTTCTTGCGACCCGACTTCTTGGGCTCCTCTTGGGGTTCGGCCACAGCAGCCTTGGTCGAGGTGCGACGCCGCTTCTTATCGGGACTAGCGGGAACAACAGGCTTGGCTTCCTCAGTGACCGCGGCAGGGGTAGCCGTCTTGCGCTTGCGACCGCCAGCAGCCTTCCTGGGGGTTTTGGCGGGCGTCTCTGCCTCCTCGGGCTCATCAACGGTAGGGGCGTCAGCCACATGCTGCAACTGCTGAGCGATGGCGTCCTGGTCGTTGGCGGGAGCCTCAGTCTGAGTCACGTCCTTGAGCTCAGGCATGGGGATAGTGTAGTCCTCAGCGTACTTGAGTGCCTCCTCGTCAGACATGCCCTTGGCGTAAGGGTTGCCGTTCTTGTACGAGTGCACTCGAGCGTTGTATAGACGAAGGTTGTACTGGTAGGCATTGTTCCAACCCTGCGACAGTTATTAGCGTTGAGCTCAACGACACAGCGTCGCGTAACAGAGTAGCTTACCTGCTTCTCGTGAGGTCCCATATGGGCCCATCGTCGCTGACCCTCCTCCTGGACAGCACCCTTGGGAGCTTCCGTACCGAGATCCTTCGCGATGATAGAGCGGGCGTGCTGCATGTAAAGGAAGTAGGGTGTCAAAGGCCGCTTAGGGGCGTTGGGGTCAATGGTTCGCTTCTTGCGCTCCTTCTTCTCCTCAACAGGCGGAGCCAGCTCGGCAACGGGCATGATGAGTTGCTGAGCAGCATGCTCGAAGTTGGCAAGAAGATTGTCCTGAGAGCCCTCGGCAGTGGGTTCGCCAAGCAGAAGGTTAGTTTGCCGAACGTAATCGGCAGTGAAGGAGCGGAGAAGCTCCAGAATGGTAGTAAGACGACCAACAGCCTATGTCAAGTAGTGTTAGCTAGACTATCCTTGAATTGAGAGAATATAGCAGTCATGAGGATGTGTGTAAGTGAACGAGGTGGGGTGAAGAGCTTGAGTGGGTCTTAAGCTGAAGCTGAGCCAAGGCGCGGTGGCCATAGCTCCTTAGCGTCCTCGAGTCCCAAAGTGCACCGAAGCGTGACGCCGACTTGTAAACAACGGGGCAAGAGGCGCGCGTCTCGACTTTCAGAATGCCCTGTCTCCTTGTGCGGCATCAACAAGACACGCGCGCTTGAGACACGGCAGTGTAATCGATTAGGCAGTTTAGGCAGGGGAGACGCGACGAGTCTTGGTTGTTGCTCAACAGGTCTCTTGGATGGCGGATGGTCTCCCGCTCCATCAACTCGAGTCACACTGCTCAGGTGAAGAAGTAGTTGAGGCAGCGTGTTCCAGCCGCAGCCATCATCTCAACAGAGACGAGAGAAACAATGTCGAGAAGACAGGCCTTGGTTGAGCCCACGGGCCTCAGACTAAGGCGTCGCAAAGGGAAGAAAGAGCAGATGAAAAATATGAGAATCTTACCGAATCGCGCACGCGCAAGAAGCTGTCATTGTCAACCACGCGCTGAGGAATAACGCCTTGAGGTTGAGGTGGAGGCGCAATGGCAGTGGGAATAGGCATAGACATCATAGGAGGCGGAACAGCTGCAATGGGCTGGTGATGCTGGATGGGGTGTTGAGGAACCGGCACAGGAGCGGGAGCCTGCTTCTCAACTGGTGTCTTCTTAGGGCGAGGCATGATGCTGTTGTGAGGGCTTGCTGTAGTGAATGCCTCTATGGATGATTCCCTGACGCGTTGCGACGGTTGCTGCACCTGAAGCTTTGCGCCGGTGTTTAATGCGGTTCAAACGCTGTCGAGACGCGTCAAACAGGCAGCGCGATGTGATGCGCTGTCAATGCGGTGGATTTAGGCGGTTCTGGGGCTTTGAGGGGGATGGAAATCCGGTGCCTCGCTGAATGTGCTGAATTCTGAGGGTGCTGAGAGGGGAGATGAGTGCTGAAGAACGGGGGAAAAAGTGAATTCGGGCGCGGGGTGGGCGGTGCGCTGAATATGTAGGGGTCAGGCGCCATGCGCAATCAGTAAAAGTAGTGGGTGACCTGCTGGGCTCTTCTGGGCGGGGGCGCAGAATGGTCAGGGAAAAAAAACCGCAGTCGAGCGCCAAAGAGAAAATCCCCCAGGGCGAGGGGGGAAAAAAGGCGGCAGGTGCAGTGGGCGCGTGTGCTGCCTGGCTTCTTAGTGGTCGCCTCTCACCCCCCAATGAATGGCCGCCCATTGTAACCCACCCGACCTACCTTACCCGACCGGGTCGCCAAACGATGCCGCCCAGCCCCGGGGCTGTACAATGGAAGGCGAAAATTTTCATGGACGGGCGGGGGCCTTGGGTTTGGAAACGGGGGCCTGAGGAGCCTAGAGCTCCTGAAGGCCAAACCGTGCTGTTTGCTCAGATCCAATGGTTCCTGGCGCCGTGCTTTCAGGGCCATGTCAGTGTAGCCTCTAGTAAACCCCCGCTGGTCGTGATTTTCTCAAAAACAAATAGGAACCTAGGTTCAGTGAACGCCCTGAAGCTCGCTGTCCTTCCATGCCAGGCCTTTTTTATTTGTACCCGACCCGACTCGAGGGGCAAGAGGTCTCATCACAGCGCCTTCCCCAGCAGCATCAGAGCCCTACAAATATCTACTCTGTACCTTAAGAGCAACTGGCCGGTCCTTCTATGACACCCACAGCTCCAACACGCCCAGGTTAAGTTATGGTAGATCACCTTCATGCTTCTCACACAACAAAATGCAAGACCATTCACACCAAGGTCGACTAAATGGAAATGACCAGCACAAAAATGTGTCGCCCTTGGACCTCGCTGACTGGTCAGCCACTCGCAGCACAGCAACATTTCGCGCCCAGTCGCGCAACCTCCGCACTCACAGGTGCTACCGCTGCGAGAGCGGAAGTGATGGAAGCCTCAACTGTATAACCTCTGTACTCGACTAATATTTCTGGTTGATCAAACTCAATCATGGGCATTTCTTCTTTCTCTTATCCCTACACTGACTCTGCTTACCATTTTGCCTAATACGTTTACTCCTAATGCTTTCACAGTTTGTGGTCGGAAACCGCCTATAATCTGGTTGAGAGCCTTCAGAAGCCCGTTCGCCATTGCCATGATGCTTCAGCAATACCTGTAAATGACACCCCAGCAGCATTTTCAGCACACTGAGTGACGCTTCTCCAGGGCATCCGAGATGTGTCACTGTCACACCCTATGACGGTGCCGCCCTCCACTCACCGCTACGTCAATAGAAGCCCAATCCGCACACTCTCTGAGCTCGCCAGGCTGCTGAGGGGCTCTCGCTGGGCACAACCAGGCGGGGTCATTCCGGCGCCTTCACCTTGGCCTGTACATCTCAGCACGATCAGCCAGGCCAGGGGCACACCATGGAATGACGCCGCAGAGTGGTCGGGTTCCTACGGTCTCGCTGTGGAACAGGGGACCACGGCCAGAGGTGTTGGAGCCCGTTCTGTAGAGAGCCAGATCCTCCCGTCTCGTCCTGAAGCTGAGGTGCTCTTCTGCAGCGCTGAGCAGCCCACCTAGCCTACAGTTTTTCACAGGTGCCGACCTTCGTGAGGACTCCCGTCCCGTTGGTCTATTACAGCAGCCCTGGAATTGAATTGAACTTCCAGGAGCTGCTCTTTGCAAACGCAGGTAGCTGGAGATGTCAGCTCGTACGTTTCCAGTGCTCTCAACCTCACGCTACCAACCAATGCGAGACAGCTAGAGAAGTCACTATCATCACCTACCAGCCTGAGTGTAGGCTGAGATTTACTAACCAAAAGCCTCACTTGCACCAAGTTGAGAATACCTGACCTTGAAGCGTTTTCTTTTCACAGTACTCCATAACATATGCTACACTTCAGCCTGTTCAATATCCGATATCTCGTCAACCTAGCCAGTCTTCGTTACAACCAAGTGTCTAAATCGGCTCAAAGTATCCAGCGGCCTTGGCCGAAGTCGCCGTGTAAATTAATTTGGATCCTGTTCTCAGCGAAGCGTCTCTGAAGCTATCGGTAGCCTTGAACATGATATGACTTGCTCCTGTCTATCTCTTTCATCCAAACACGCACAGTCGTGTCCATGTCAAGAGACTGCAATGACGGCAACGACACCTTGATGGTCTTCCACAGACGCATCGTTATAGACACAAACATAGAACTGGGGTTTGAAGCTGGAGCTTAACCCCGCTTATCCCTCGTTGTTGATGGTATAAAGCTGTGAAAGTGCCTCCAACTCGATACTCTTATACCTTGCTTGTTCAAAGATTCTTGAAGGCGCTGGACCCCACCGGTTGAAAAAACGAGCCCAGTTGAAGGCGGCGGCTTAACGTGCGTCTGCCGCCCAAGTACCGAAACGCGTTTCTCTGTCCTGGAGGGGCATTACACGACGCGTGATGAGTGTCTGCGGCTACAGTAGTAAGCTTGATACCTAGTAAGTCCTTGCTTTCTCTAACAACACTTTCATTCTGTCCCAAACATGGCATGCCTTTAGCTATGTTATGATAACGCCGTGCTTGTTTGCAAGGCAGCTTCTTCCTATCTCTATTTCAAGCTCATGACACTTCACAGTTGTCTCTTGTCCCACCCAGCCAAAGCAATGGCGGGTCTGATCCAAATCAAGTGCCCCTCACAAGCTTGGTTCGACGGCGGTGTCGATCTCTCCCAGCATCCAATGGTGTCACAGACCCCTGCTGTCAATGCAATGCGCCCGAGGACCCAAAACGTGCCAAGTCAGAGATTCTAAAGATGGAGGGATACCTAACATTTGTATGAGAGCGACACACAGTCCCCGCGTACCAGACCCTTGTTCACAGCTCTCACAGCTCCCTCCCCTCCATGATCGATCATACAGTATTCCAAGTTTCCAACAGCGGGAACGGCCCTGGCGCGTATGATTTCATGCCCGGCCGCCAAGTGAGCGAATAGTAAGTCTAGCTGATTGAGCTTGATGATGTGGAAGCAGGCCATCTCCCAGTGTTATTCAAAGTCTCATTCAGAGTCCCGCGGGTGCCTCGGGCAACTTGATGCTCGAGCTATGGTGGCTTCAGAAACTTGGGGCCAGCTTGGAGTCAAGTTAGCTTCCATTGGCAAACAGCAGTATGGGAGGCAGCCTGTCTGACACATGTAGCGCCAGAGATTGACAGTGGCTGTCTAATCTCTGAGCTCATCATTCTCAGCATGTGCTCTTCTCGTTTGTCGACTGTCTGCACTGCTCGGCCAACGGTAGCACACACAGTCCACGCCAGCTGGAGCTGAACCTGCGTCACTTGCCCCTCAGACAACCCCTCCTCCACTTGCTCCCTACTTCACCCTACTTCACCCTTCCCTTCTCTTCTCTCTTCCTACATTTCCCTCCTACAAACCACGACACTCTCTCTCCTGCTAGCTCAGAAGGGACCTTTCTTCTTCACTAGTTTTGTAACGCAGCGTCTATCTTTTTCTGGTATTCTGCCAGCGCCTGAGCGAACAAACAACAGCCATGTTCAGCTTCAGGTCTCACGGCCTCCTGGTGGGGCTCATCGTCCTCGTTGGCCTGGCTTCTCCCGCCTTTGCCTTCGGTGCTGGCAACATTGCCTCAATCTCCAAGGTTGAGGGCCAGAACTGTAAGGAAGCCTCTGTTTGCTTCTCCTATCCAATGCTCTGCTAATTTCTTCACGGACAGGGCGACACGGCGATATCGAAGATGCACTCCTCACTCTTACATTTGCCCGTGCCCTCGGCGGCAAGAAGTTCAACAAGATGAATGTCTCGCGCACCTACTTCGGAAACTGGCTCCGCGATTACTCCCAGGCTATCGATACCGGTGCCCTCAAGAACGTTTCTGCCGAGGCTGTCCGTCTGCTTCTCTGCGTCCTTGGCTTCATGACCTTTGGTTACGGCTCTGGCGAGTTCGAGGTTACCGCCGATCGACTGGGCTGCTACCGTCCGGAAGAGCACATTGACAACCCCAAGGACTACGCTGAAAACATCGATGCTCGCCAGTATGACCGTCGCCTTCGAGGTCCCATTGACGAGCAACGAGAGCTTTCCGTCGACCCAGAGACAGGCATGAAGAACTACATTGCCAACGAACGCGCTGGCATTATGACCTCGGCCAAGCTCATCAAGCGCCTCTTTTCAGGCTTCATCGAGCACAGCCGTCGATACAAGGACTCTCAGCGAAAGGCAGACAAGTACGAAGCTCTTCGTCTCATGGGCACTGGATTGCACTGTCTGGAGGGTTAGTACCCCCGCACTTTACCTCGAAACTCGTCTATCGCATCTGCATGCTCTTCACCTCTACGCAAGCTAACATTTTCTCAAATTAGATTTCTATGCCCACAGCAACTACTGCGAGCTCGCTCTCATTGAGCTGGGTGAGCGTGACGTTTTCCCTCATTGCGGCCGCAACACCATAATCGAGCTTGAGGGTGCTCGTGGCCCCGTCTATCCTATCGTTACTGGCACCTTCGGAGGCGTCGACTTCCTGCACTCCGTTACTGGTGAAGGTTTGTCGTTCCTACAAGCACGCCCGCTATCATGAGAGGACAATTCTGACCATTATGAAAGTGTCTGATAAGATGGCGCAGAATGAGATCGATGAACTTGAGAGCACACTCCAGCAGGGTGCCCAGTCTGACACCAGCATGCTCCGAGATTTGCTTGACAAGATTCCCGATGGCATCTTTGGTGATAAGCACGAGAGTGATCGCATTGACGAGCTCCAGAACAACGCTGCTAATGCTCAGATGGAGAATGTTGCTGTCTCGCCCCGTGATCCCGAAGAGTTTACTCTGTACATCCAAACCGTCTTCAAGCAGGTCATGCCTGCCATTGAATTCCACGACGACATCATGAAGAGCATCTCTAGCGCCATCGAGAAGATTCCTGTGCTTCCCAAGGTTGTTGAGCAGCTTGAGGAGCAACTGTCAACCTTCATCTTCTCTATCATTGCTCCCTTCATCGTTCCTCTCATTCAACAGATCCGCAACGAGCTCAAGACTGGCTCAGACGAGATCATCGAGAGCAGTGAGCGTGAGCAGCATATTGTGTTCCACAATGATAACTCTTCTGACCCTACCCATTCTATGCTCTCCAAGGACCATTTCACCAACGTAAGGCATACCCTGCGATAATTCAAGGTTAGAACACTGACAAGTTCCAGATCCTCAACGAGATCGCTGGTCGAAATGCTGCCAGTATGGTTCATTGGGTTGTCCCTCAGCTCATGGACGCTGTTGATGACGAGAGCACCGATGTGGATAGGCTCCTCGATGACATTGTGCACGGCATCTTGTATCACCCTGCTCAACGTGATGTTGGTAGCCGCAGAGTCCAAGAGGGCCGACGCCGCTGCTACGAGAACGTCAAAGAGTGGTGGGGTGAGATGAGCGAGGATCAGCGCGAGGATTACCGCCGCAAACTGACTCGTGAGGGTGTCCAGAACGGCGAGAACCACAAGGAAGGCGTTCAAGATACCGGTCACGGCCATGGTTGCGTCGGCAAGCTCAAGATGCGCAAACTCTACGGCGGCCCTGAGACTCTTGAGGACAAGATTGCTGGTGCCGCGGCTGATGCCATTTTCAGTGGTGCTACCGGCGCCCTCTCTGGCATGGTCGAGCAAAGCACTGGGTATAAGGCACCCTCGTCTTCCCGTAAGGAGGAGAAGGAAGAGGGTGGCCTTGGCGGCTTTCTCAATGCCGCTGGCTCAATCCTTGGAGGCGCTTTCGGCGGGGAAGATACTAAGCGTCAGTCCAGCAGCCGCCGCGAGGATGACGGATCATACACTCGAACTGATGTCGAGTACGGTCGACAGGGCGACCGTTATGGTCAAGCCGAATACTCTCAGACCCAGCGTCCTGATGGCAGCCGCCACGAAGAGTACCGCCGGTATGAGCAGCAAGACTCTCAGGACGGACGTCATGCCGGAGGCTACGGCTACGAGGAGCGTACAGAGACTCACCAGACCTCCTCTGGAAACTACTCTCAGACTGAGCGCCGCGAGTACCATGGCTCAACCGAGGAGAGCTATGGCCGTCGCCGCGATGACGATGAAGGCCGCCGTGAAGAAGGTGGCTATGGAGGCCACGGTCGTCAGCAGGAAGGCGGCTACGGAGGCGGCCGCGAGCGTCGTGAAGAAGGAGGCTACGGTGGTGGTGGACATGGAAGCGGCGAGCGTCGCGAGGAGGGCGGCTATGGCGGCGGTTACGGAGGTAGTCACGAACGCCGTCAGGAGGGCGGTTATGGCGGTGGTCATGAGCGTCGCGAGGAGGGCGGCTATGGTGGTGGCTACGGCGGCGGCGATAGCGGTTACGAGCGTCGCGAGGAGGGCGGTTATGGCGGTGGTCATGAGCGTCGCGAGGAGGGTGGTTACGGTGGTCGGGAACGCCGCGACGATGGCGGCTTCGGTGGGGGCTCTGCCGACGATTACGTTCGCCAGGGTCAGGGAGGAGGTTACGGCGGACACAGGCGTCGTGACGATGATGATGATGATGATGATGATAACAGCGGCAATGGCTATGGTGGTAACCGACGATGGTAGGTTGAGCAACCCCGTCGTCTTATACCTCGAGAGAGTGGAAGAGGAGCTCTCGGCCATGATTCGGGCTACATTACTACGTGATCAGAATGTCTACTCTTGAAAGTAAAACGAATCAAAGTCAAGTTTCCGGTTGATGAAGGGCCACTCTACTACTAACAGCTTGCAAGTTGTGCTTCGTGATACGATACCATAATGTTTTGATCAGGTCCGAGTGAGCCGAGAAGGGTATATTGCGAACTTGATGGTTTCTAGCTTGTACTAAATCTTATGTTGCTGTAAATACCCCTCGCGTGCAGATCAGTAACAGTGACAGGACTGTAGGAGAGTTAGAGAGGAACTTGATGGCATGGCCTTATTCCGCGTGTTCAGAGACGAACGAGATGGGAGGCCTCACAAACCATGCGCGCAGTCCACAATTTCCAAATACTATTTTCAAGGTCTCGATTCCAGACACGCGTGAATAACAATGTCAACTTTGACATGTCTCAGCTCTACGAAAGCTAGAGGGTAAACGGCCATCGAAGCAAGTATGCGGACTGGAATGCGGCTGCGGCGGTCTCGATCCGATATTCATTCTCGGTACGGAGTAGAGAGGATTAGCTTGTGGCTCCAGTCTAGTTTTCTTAACGTTGAAACCCATTCTTTTGAAAAGAGGATCAGATGGACCTTTGAAAGTTAGGGCAGGCAGGCCTTTGCCTAGGTATCTTATGAATGTGTATCTCGTTGTTGATAACTACCTATTTAAGGAATTCTGCCGGCCATTGTAACGACCGAGGTTGGTTGTGGGCAGGATCATCGAGCACAGCCTGTTTTGACGCGACTCATGAGGGATGGCAGATGGCTTGCCACGTGAGGAAACGAGATAACCATCATTCGCCAGTTGCATTGCGATAAGCAAGTCATCTCGAGCGTCACAACCTAATACATATGCTGAGATGTGGCTGTGCTGTACGCGCGATGCGTAAGTATGTATCAAAACGCCCAATAGAGATGAGAATTGGAACTTTGTCTGGTTACGTCAGGTGGCGGAGCTCTAAGGCTCTCGGGCCTCTGAAGCTCTCAATTACAAGTGAATCTCGCTCGCATTCCAACCAACGACAGAGGCGGCTGACGGGTGTGGGGCAGTCCTTTGTCAGATCCATTGCAAGTGCATTCGGCTGAGGACGGTGAGTAAGTGAGTTGCAGTGAGACACGCATACGCGCACACACTCAAGCAACGGGGAGCCGGCCTACCTCGTTAGCTTGTACAGGAGCTTGAAGTTGAAGATCCATCATCTCTGCGGACCCAGGTTGTCCCGACATCCCGAGTCAGTGTACATATGCGTGTCGCAGCCACAAGACCCCTCGAAACTCGGGCATTAAGATAAGGTAGGTACTTCTGGTACGGAGTACGGATACTGTAGGGGGTTTTTAATCCAACCTGGAGACGGTGGCTAGATCTAGAGGCCACGGCATGGCTTCCAAAATGGCTGGAAATCCAGACAACGGGACCAAAGACCACACAGGGGAGGGAGGGG
>JAJODA010001215.1:0-13013 GCA_021730345.1 Fusarium cicatricum | reverse complement strand
TGGAGAGACGAGTGCGTCAAAGGGCTATCGGAAAGCTCGGGTTCGGGGATTCGGCGGGCTCGGAGACGGCGTTACGGTCTTTAACAACCGTTCATACCGGGTCGGTCGGTATCGCGAATGATATTGATGGTTTCAGACGCCGCGGTTCGAGGTATAGCTCGTGAAGACAACAGCAACAGATTTCCAGGTCGGAGAGAAGTGTGCGGAAGATGGCTGGCAATTCCGTATTGCGCCTGGCCCTACTTAAAGAGGCGGAAAAGCCAAGAGTCTCGCCTGAAAGCCTAGGGGAAGCTATATGTGGGCTATACGTGTACAAACAGAAAAGCACGAGGCAGCTCCCAGCCGCGGGACTAGTATTCGTAGTCTTCCAGGTTGCTTGTTGGTATTGGGCTGAACCGGGGGGGAGAGAGGTCGCCCTGGAGGGGTAAAGCCCAGTTTTTTGGCGTGCTGACGTTGGAAACGGGGGGCACAGCCACCAACATAAGCCACGGGAGCCACAGATCCAGGCCCTTTCCGGACGGCTACCAACAGGCACGAAACGGTTGCGAGGGTGTTTGCTGTTTCAGGGCGGACGATCAAGCCGGGCACAGTGGCTGGGACAGGTTTTGAGCGATAATGGAACACTGGAGGCTGGAGAGAGTGAAACCCTGGTGAAGGGAGGTGATATTTGGTGGCTGGAGGGGCATGGAACAATTGACATAGCCTAGTGACGGGGAGGAATTGTGACGGGGGAATTGCGAAGATAAATATATCGAATACGAAAAAGGGAAATAAAGTTGTTTCTTTACGAGCAAGTCCATTTTTAGCTTAACAGCCCTCAAGATGTTACATTTCTCAGCGAGACCTATGACGTCCACGGGTACGACCAACCTGTTTACTTGATAGCCAAGGTCAGTTGAAGTCTGCAAATACGGGAACTACCTATAGAACCTGGCACCTGTTTCTTAATAGGTCAATGTGTCCTAGCTTCGCCGTCGTGATGTCCCTTCAAGATAAGAGTCCCCCAGTCCATGTCTCATGTCTCGATCCATTACTGTCTCGGTAGGGTGCCGATATCTGCGATTAGATTCCACATCTGCGGTCCTTCATCAACCTTGGCGTTCTGGCCAGGAATGAGCATTCGTTACTTAGTGAAAGGGAGCAGTTGTGCCCATTCGCTGGTCCAATGCCAGTGACGCTCGGGAACGGCGTTCTGAGACAATAATATCGAAACCCGCCTACCTAGAACCGGGTGCTGGTATGGGCCGGGTATGTTTTCATGGTAATGGATCAAAGTTAACATCAGTAGAGTAAGATAAAGCCACAGAACCTCTCTGGTCTTCAACTGCACTGGGTAGGAATATATACGCATTCGCTGTACGGAGTACTCATCTTGGATCGTGGGCTAGGTCACCTACCCTAAGTCATCACTTCGTCACCAAGAAGCTGAGATAAATGTGACGAGTGTCGACTCTCCAAGACTCGCTTATGTCTAAATAACGCAGTGCTTTATTTAACCGCGAGTGGTCATGGTTGCTCGCGGTCATGTTTGAATACTGCGGTTATTAGCAAACATAGTATCCTCACCAGGTAACAAATTCACTGCATGTCTGTCTGTATTTCCTAAAGCATGGAGTGCACTATGCTAGATCTAAGTCCTACGGTCCTCTACGCTTCCCACTTCCAACCACTTGGCCGTGAACGGTATCCCATACCACCCACTTACTGAGCACCATCAACCCTGCCTGTCCCATCCACGCGACTGCCCCTGACACCATCGACGAGCCAAGCAGCCAAGGCCTTCGAGACGCTTCAACTGGTGGATGGACTAGATTGCGTCTAGGCCTAGTTCGGATGGCTAGAAGCGAACCCCCCACTGTGGCTTGGACGAATTCATCCTGAAAGCTAGGCGTGCCAGGGGCATCTCTGGGGCAATAGGGGAGGGGGCTCCAACGTTGTAGGGCGGCGCGGGCTTCAATTCCATCCATCCATGGAAATTTTCTTTGGCGGCTCATTCCCCTATTCTGTTCACAGCGGGCCAGCCAGTCCCTGTCTAGGTAGTGGGTGCTCAGAACATGGCAAGTGCACCGCACCCGCACTTGCACCCGCTGCACCGCTCGGACCTGAATCGCACACGGCCAGCGCGACGCTGGACATCTCCTTCAGACTCCAAGTTTCCCTCCTTCTTCCTTCCGGTGATTCGTCTCTCGGCTCTCTTCAGCGGCTGAACCGTTTATCCCGTCCTTTGGTTCTTTCTCTCCTTCGCATGTACTTTCTTCGTTAATCATTGCTTTTTCTTGCTTGAATGTATTATCTCCGATTCCCTGTTTCCCGATTCCGTTGACAACAACAGCCCCGTCCCGGCCTCCGGTCTCCGTCTCCCGTGCTCCCATCTTCCGATTCCCGCCTTTCGTCCTGCGCGAACTTCGGGGAACGTCTCCCCACGACCGAATCGACACGGCCTTACCTCGACACGAGTCGCGTTGACCTCGTGCCCCTGTCAAGACTGTCGAAAACCGCATCTGTCGAGACCCCGCCACCATGTCAGGTATCCTGAGCAAGCGCCAGCAGGCCCGGAACGAGAAAGTCCTCCAGGACCTCGTCCACAATGTCTCGGGCAATAACATGTGCGCTGACTGCCACGCGCGGAATCCAGGTATGCTTCACATATGCCCTGGAGCCGGTCAAGGCCCTACACCTGGAATACGGATGGTCTTTCGCTAACACGGCACGTTTTCTTTAGCCTGGGCATCATGGAGCGTATGCCTGCCCCGATTCATGAATTTATACTCGAACCTGGAACTGATTTGATATTAGTTGGGCGTTTTCTTATGTATGAGATGTGCTGCGATCCACCGGAAATTGGGTACACACATCTCCAAGGTCAAGTCGCTTAGCATGGACAGCTGGTCCAACGAACAAGTCGATGTGAGCAACAGCAACACTCTGGGTACCTAACAAATGTCATCAAGCAGCTTACACATGATGGTAGAACATGCGAAAGGTTGGGAATATTGCCTCGAACAACATTTACAATCCGGAACACCGCAAGCCCCCTGTTCCCGTCGACGTTGACGAAGCCGACTCGGCAATGGAGAGATTTATCCGCCAAAAGTACATGAACAATACCGTCAAAGTGTCTGGAAAGCCCAGATCACCGAATCTGGGTGAGGGAACGCCCCCACCATTACCTCCGAAAAATTCCTCCAAATTTGGCTTCCGATCGGCCTCTTCCATATTTCCTCTATCATCCAAGTCGAAGAAGGATGCAAAGAGCATGGCGGCTGCCCAGATGGCACGGAGCCCATCGCCGAAACCAACCAATAAACCGTCCAAGATATTCGGCGCCACATTGGACCTCGATCAGCCTGACGAGATGGAGCAGAAGCTGGCGAGCCTTAGAGATATGGGATTTCAAGATATCAAGCGGAACACACTGGTATTAAAGGGTGTTAATGGCAACCTTGAGCGAGCGATTGAGACTCTTGTACGCTTGGGCGAGGGAAGTGGCCGACCCTCACCTCTACCTACGCCGTCGCCGCGAGAACATACTCTACGCACTTCGAGGTCCCTGACACCGCTCACACCGAACTCCGGGGGCCTTGGACTCGGTGCTGGCCTGAGCGTTCCATCCCGCTCGGCTACGGATCGGCCAACCACTCCTTCAAGTGCTTCGACAAATCCGTTTGACAATTTGGCCCCTGCTCAGCCGCAGACCGCGCAGTCTACAGGCAACCTCCAGAACAAGAACCCATATGGTCAAACGAATCCCTTTGGAGCCCCTGCTGCTCAACAACAGAACGACGCGTTTAGCCAAGCCTTCCAGAATATGTCGCTCTCCCCGCAACAACCTCTGTTTCCCCATCATACTGGAGGACCTGCACCGCAACCGCCTCAGCAGCAGTCGATATACCAGCAAGCAATGGCTCCTTCAGCGCCTACGACACCAAACGGCTTCTTGTCCATGGGTTTCAATAACAACATGACATACCCCCAGCCACTGCCAGGACAGCCTACGGGATATAATCCATTCTTCTCGAACCCCACAAACCCAGTCCAGCAGCAACCACAGCAGGCCCCCAACCCCAACATTTCGGTTAACACGAATCAGACACAGGCGGCTTATAACCCTTTCGCACGTTCTCCGACTCGAATTGCCTCGCCAAGCCTTGGACAGATTCCCGAACAAAGGCAGACCTCATTCCAGAGCCCATCCGCTTTCCAGGGTTCGGCAGTATACCAAAGCCCGGCGCCGTTGAGCCCTCCAGAAACTGCGACGAACCCGTTCTTTGCGAACTCTGGTCAGCAGGCTGCCTCGGTGGGACAACAAGCGTTTGGCCAGCAGCACGCGATTCAACAATATCAGCCACAACCACAAGCAGGTCGGAATCCGTTTGGCCAACAGCAGTTTGGACAGCAACAGTTTGGACAGCAACAGCTTGGACAGCAACAGCTTGGACAGCAACACTTCGGCCAGCAGTTCTTTGGCCAGCAGCCACAGGTACAACAGCAGCAACAGTTTTACCAACCTCAAAGGCCGGACAATGCCTCGATCATGGCCCTCTTCAACAATTATCCTCAAATGGCTCCCCAAAACTCGGCATCTGAACCCGTGCAGCCGCCAAACCCGGCGACACAGCAGAAGCAATCGATTCAGCCGCCGACCATTCATGAGAATCAAGCCATGCAAATGCCCGCTGCCCCTGTGCAACAGGCTCGCAGCGTATCTCAGCCTCTGTCATCGAGCACGAACCCGTTTATGAGCAACATGACCTCTGCAGCCACAACGGCCAACGCCAATACCACGGCCCCCTCGGATCCGTTCGCTGCGAGAAGCAGGGAGAGTATGAACCTTGGTCTAGATCTTGCGTGGACAAATGGTCGACACAGCCCGGATGCGTTTGCCAGCCTTAGCGCACGGCATGCATGATGTTTTAAAGTAAAGCATGCGTTGGGATATAAGATGTCCAGGATAGTACATATGTGATGTGGAATGTGGGATATACTGTATGATAGTAATACTAATGTCGGTTACGGCTGATCAACATTGTTTGTCTGGCAAGCGAAGCTGAGGATATCATCATCGAAGGCACAAGCGATGACCTAGCGGGCATTTGGAAAGACGTGCCTTTTAGGTGCGACGGCATTGATAAAGCCGAACGAGCGTAGAGCGAGTGGCAGTCAACTAGATACATGATTACAGGATATTTTCATGATTGATGCTGAGCTCAGGTATTGCGATATACGAGAACATGGTTCGGAGCGCTGTGAATCAGGGACAAGGCCTGTCTGATTCCTCGTGACGATGACATTAGGACGGTTCCGTCAACGAGTGTAGTTGGAATCTCCACCTGCGGTAGTCTCACGCGAGTTTAGAAACAAGTTGACTGAAGCCCAATTTGGGCATCTGTCTTGTTGATCTGTGGCTCTAGCTGCAGTCGCCGAGCAGCAGCGCCAAAGCCGCTGTGCATGGATGATCTGGTGATAGTTTCGGACCGGATGCATTTCCCCGAGGAAGCGGCAACAGGCAAAATGCGGGGTTGAACCATGGAAAGCCCCGCCTGGGAGATGATGATGGTCCACCAATCAACTTACATGACCGGGGCCTAGTCTTGGCTGGCAGCCGACTTGACCGAGAGAAGCATCAAGATGGACTATTAGAATGTGCCAAATGGCACGGATGGAGAAGTAAGTCCAGCTTTTGAGAAGAACTTCTTAGAGGAAATGGGTCCCGCTGGAGAGTTATCCACTGCATGCTACGTAGTACGTTGTAGACCTCGATGGAGGTCCAAGTGCGCTGTGACAATACGGCGGGAGTGTATTGCGACACCGATAACAACCTTGAACAGTGCAACCGCCATGCGACACTGTATATCCATCTAGTGAACGCCTACAGACGGTTCTAGGCTTTTCTTAAGCGTGGGGAATACAGTGCGGCTGAGACAGACCCTGAATCTCTAGGTGCATCCATCAGCTTACAACCTCCTTGAAGATAACCGGTTGCGCCGAGTTGAGTCGATGGCCCTATTAGACGTTATCTTGCTTAGCAATCTTGAACTGTTATCTTGGTCTGTCACGCTATGAAACTGTCGTAAGATTAGCCCTTGGCAGCACCGAGCCGACTGGATTCGTAGAAGAAAAAAAGGCCATCTCCATAGACAATCGGCGACCAGTAGACTTGGCCATGTGCTACTGTAGCCCGCTTTGAGCCTCGTGTGGAGAGGCGTTCGCGTTAGCGGGCTCATACTGTAGCGAAAGGATTCCATTCCTCCACTGGCCAAGAGCCAATCCGCACTGTGACTCTTGGCTGATATGCTACCCCGGTTGCGGCCGGTGGCAAAGCCCTGTCACAGTGCACGAAATCTTAGAGCCTCAGGTGAGGGGCCCACCAGAAGCCCGGTTGGCCGCAGCACAAAGGCTACCAGCCGCCCAAACGTCGTGGTCCCTCCTGCCCCGAGCACCCCGAGATTTCCAAATCTCCTTCCTTGTTCCCTTTTCATGCCTGACACATCGTCTTGTCCATCCTCACCGCTGCCCAAAACTTGCCTCCTCCACCGTCTCCCACAAATTCAAGACACTGTCGACCTTTTCGTCACACGCAACCGCTTCTGCGAGTAGCCGCCAGATTTTCACTATTTCAACGCTTCCTCTTCCTGCCTCGAACACCTTCGACTACTCTGCTTGACTCGTCAAAGCTACCGATCAATCCTCTGCCGATACACACCACCCACCCCAAGCACCTTATCAACAACCACCACTCAGTCCGACACCCGTGGAAATCAGTATCAATGGCGCCAATGAATAATCAAAATTTGAATTGTAGTAGTAATTACGGCGAGGTCGTTGCCCAGAAGGTCGATGTCCTTGCCTCTTGCTACATCGTCGACTCTGTTGCCAACCTTAAGGGCCTCCACTACTGCACTACCGGGGTTGCAGGTATGTTCGCTCTTTCTCTAGCTATGATTTTTCCTCAGCGGCTGACTCTACAATAGGGGCCGAGTGGTATTCCTGAGGTCCCCTCCTCAGGCCTACCATCCCCGCCGACAAGTCCCCCCCTCGCCGCATTAACCTCGTCCAACGAGCTCGCCCTCCTGCCCAAAAGCAAGAAGCGCGAGATCCCAGGCCGGCGCCTGGGAAGGCGAGGGGGGGCAGCACTCTCGATCAGGGAAGAATGTGAGAGATTCTTCTGCGAGTCCATGAAGACGGCTTTCCACGGTGAGAGGAACCCGTCGATGAATGGCTCCGGCCTGTCTGGTGCTTATTTGCAAACGCCGCCGCCCGATGACCGGCTTCCCGAACACTTCAAGCAGCTCTCCGACGACAAGCTGTCCGGCTACGACATTACTGCCTGGCTGGAGATGTGGGACTATGCCGGCGGAGCGAGTTTCCGTGCCTTTGTCGCCGATGATGGAGAGGAAAAGTCCCTCTTTATCTTCTTTGACATTGAAGGCGTCCTTGGCCGAGACCTGAAAAAGGCGTATGTACTCTCCCTCTTGTCATCCAATCCGTCTTGCTAACACTGTCTGCCAGTCTCATGGCCCTTATCGAACTGGCCGACGGTCCCCTGGACTGCTCCCACATTGTCACTTGCATTGACAGGCGCATCCCCGTGGATGAGGCGCAGTCTCTGTCCAAGAGTCTGCAGTGGGTTGGCTTCGACATGATTACCCTCGATCACTGGGCCCACGACCTCGATGTTACGAGCAAGAAGTGGATGTTGATGGGTATGGAGCTATAGGTAACATCTTTCTTCCGCGGAGTTTTAGGGAACGGATGTATTTTCCTTTTGGTTTCTCTTATGTCATTTCAGTTCGTTGGTGTTTTACCAATCCGTGGTCTGGAGGCTCGCTCGGCGGTTTGCTTTGCTATTCTCGGAGAACTCTGGTAGCATTCGGGCGTTGAGTTGCAGAAAACACAATAACCCCAGGGCTTTTGGCGTATCTTTCCTTCTCGATGATACAAAGTTGGAGGTGTTGGAGCGTATGGGTGTACCTGTACCTTTTTTTCAGAGCGGCGACATAGCGTACATGACCTGTTAGTTAAGGCAATATCATGGCATTTCGTCTATAAATTTTCTTTCCATTTGGTCTATCCAGGTGACTTTTTATAGCCCTTCCTCAAAGTGTCTCACTTCGAGTCCCATCTCTTGGAGGAAGTCCTTGACCTGCTTGACCGTGTACTCGCTACGGTGGAACATGCCAGCGCCCAGGGCAGCGTCAGTCGTGGTCTTTTCAAACACCTCCTGGAAGTGGCCTGGGTTGCCAGCACCGCTCGAGGCGATGACAGGGATTTTGATGGAGGCTTTGACCTGGTTGATGAGCTCGAGGTCGAAGCCGCTGTTGGTGCCGTCCTTGTCGATGCAGTTAAGGAGGATCTCGCCGGCGCCCATGGCCTCGACGGCCTGCACCAGCTCGACAACATCCATATCGCGCGTCTCACGGCCACCCTTGATGGTACAGGCGTACCAACAGTACTCTTCACCCTTGGGGCCGGAGAAGCGCGTCTTGATGATGTTGTGGCGGGTGGCATCGGGCTTGGGGACGTAGACGCGCTTGGGGTCGACGCTGACGACGACGGCCTGGTTGCCGTAGGCGCGCGAAATCTGCTCAATAGCTGTGTTGCCAAAGAGCTTGCGACCGAGGGAGTAGTACTCCTCGGCGGCGATGACAGCATCGGAGCCAATCGAGACCTTATCGGCGCCCGATTTGAAGTACAAGGTGGCAATCTCGAGAGCAGAAACCTTGGTGCCATCCGTGTCCACGGTATCACGTATACCGCCACCGATGGTCAGGGGCACAAAGACAGTGCGGGATGTCTGGCGGAGGATCTCGAGCATGGGCAAATCGGCGACGGGGCAGTCTCGGAATGAAGTGATGTTGAGGAAGGTCACCTCGTCGGCGCCAGACTCGTAGTAGCGCTTGGCCATTTCAACAGGCTTGCCCAGGTTGCGCACGTTGCGATCATCACCCTTCTCGCGGACGTCGTACTGATCACCCTTTGTGACGACGAGATCACCCTGGTCATTTGTTCGGACGTCGAGGCAGGCGATGACTCGTCGCGTGAGGCTATCCTTGAAGTCGACCGGTGCATTCGCCATGTCTTGGTCAAGAATGGTACCAAGGTTCTCCAGCCCTTGGCCAGTGAGAAAGGCACGGAGCGTCCTCAGGCCGGCCACTCCAGACTTTTCCGGGTGGAATTGTGTTGCGTAGATGTTGCCCTTGGCGATGGCACCGACAAAGGTCTCGGTGCCATAGGTGCCTGTTGCGACGGTCCATCCCTGAGACTCGAGCTCGCCAGGCTTGTAGGGGCACTTGTACGAGTGGACGTAGTAGTACTTGGAGTCTGGCTGGAGATCGTACATGGCACGGCCGCCGGTGAAGGCGCTGTTCCATCCGATGTGAGGCACGGACTTGGTCGAGTCGTCGAAGCGGTCCAGGGCTGCGGGGATGACTCCCAGGCCAGGGACGTCCGGATCCTCGACAGAGCCTTGGAAGAGAGCCTGGAGGCCTACACAGACACCGAAGAAGGGTTTTCCATCGGCGATGTGTTTCCGAATGGGCTCAAGGTAGCCTGCCTGGGAGAGTTGTGAGAGACAGTGGCCAAAGTGGCCGACACCGGGGAGGATGAGTTTCTAGAACATGGCGTCAGTCATGATAAGGCAACGGCATGGGCGGAGATTTGTCGGACCTCTGCTTTAGGAACCTCTTCTGGTGATCGAACCCATTCAACCTCGTACCCAGACTTTTCAATGGCGTTCACCAGGCTCCTAATATTGCCAGCGACATAGTCAAGTAAGTGAACCGTGGGCATCTTGCCCGAGAGAGATGAGGGGGAGATGGAGGAGAGATATTAAGTACGAGAGATTCGAGCTGTACAGAAAGACAGAGCCTTGTCCAAGTGAGAGAATATAGAGTAACCTGATAAGGTAATTGAGAGACACTTTGAAGCGCAATGTGAGTCAGAAACGTGGTATCTTGATGAGACTCGAGACTCGACGGCTGCGACTCGAAATTCAAACACAGCGATAGCGGGGCAATCGCGACCCAGACAGGGTTGCCCCGCCTAATCCCTGCCATTTTGGACTTTTTTCCCCAATGGAAAGTGCCGCCCTTGACCGACTTGCCGAGCAATCGCCAGGTACCTTACCTTAAGGTAGCTTCAGCTCTCTGTCGGCGACTTTCACTTTATTCCTCGTGCAGTTCCATTCTCAACATTTGTTCTGTTCAAAGGATCCATTCTTTGTCAAGACGAATCCATCGGGACCCTTTCCCAGGTGTCGTCCTTCGAAGACTTGATCATTATCCGCTTCTGCCTCTTCCTACAAGCAATCATGACTTCCTCGCTGGACGAGATCAGACTGGCCAATGCGCCTGCAGTTCTCAACGTCGAGAAACAGCTTGAACAAGATGATCAAGAAGAATGGGAGTACGAGTATTCTACTACCGAAACCGAGGTGCGCATGCGCTCCAGTTTGCAACATTTATACGGCGCAACTTGCTGACTCGTATCCTAAGACTTACTACCTGTCGCTCGAGCTTTCGTATCCAGAATTCAAAGATAGACAGTCTAGAGTGCCTCATCACAGCCGCGGGGGCTACTATAAGAACTGGCTAGACCATAACCCCAGCCGGCCCGGGGCAAGCAACGTCCACGACAATCAAGGCGACAACGATGACGATAACGAACCGCTGCCCGAACCCGAAGCCGACGACGACGAGCCCGAGATTGACCCCGAGCTTACCGGCGACAAGGGCAAGGATGCGGATGCAGGCGACACAAGAGAGAGCGGCGACAAACCTCAAGATAGGACCCAGCAGATCCAGATATTGGAGCTCCATTCTTCCAATCCAATCATAGCATACAAGGGCCGCGTCTTTGAGGGACAATGGGCCGAGATTATTGGCACGGAAGCCATCTTCGCAGTACGGGACGGGGATAAACCACTACCCGCTCTACGTCACCTGAATGGGAACGTTGACTTTCTTGGTGCCAGCGCATGCAAGATTACAACAACCGAGAACCTGGTCAAGCCTAAAGCCTCTAAGGAAGACCCACTGGCTGTCATTAGGGAGGAATGGAATATTCGAGTGCCTGTGGGCAAGGACAGATCTGGAGAACGAGCTCAGCAGACGCGATTCCTTGAGAATTTGATGGCGCTCAAGAAGCAGAAGGGGGAGACGGATCAAGTCACGGTGTGGGCGAAAGATGGCGAGGGCAAGGATTTTAAGGACAACCGAGACCCCGACTACAAACCCCGGCGACGAAGGAGGTTGCTAAATGAGGATGGGGAGGAGGTTGTCCCGAAACGTGAGCGACGACGCGCAAGTGGTCGTAGAGGTGGAAGACCACGGCTACGAGCAGGGCGAGGTCGCGGAGCAGCTGCGGCAACACCATCGACAACAAGAGACATGAGTAGTCCGGTACGTGAGGGGACTTTGTCGACGCCTACGCCAGGTAGATGGAATGACCTCTACGAGAGGGACGACGATGATATGGACGAGGACGATGACAATGAGAATCGAAGCGGCACAGACGAGGATGCAGACATGTCAATGGCGGACTAAGCAGATGAGCCAGTGAGATAACTGACAAACATACCCGACTGATGTTTGAACACGGACCCAACATAACGATGAGAGGGCCCCTGGATGGAGGACGTGGATAGATAGCCATGATTTTGACCGTCGGCGCATAAATGATACCCATGGCGCGAGTTTGCCTAGAATGGATTTATAGTTGGATTTAAATTCTTTCTCACGATGAGTGTTATTGACTTGGCGCTGCTTGACTTGACCTGATTTGACCTCTGCCTCACTGGATAGCAATGCGTCGATGCGACTTGTAAGGCTGTGGGTTTTGCGATGAGACGACTTATTGGCCAAGCTTGGGATAGCGCAGGCGCCAAGGCGGCATAGCATAGCAGCACAGCAGCACAGCAGCACAGCAGCACAGCAGCACAGCAAATTCGTGGGCAGTGGCATGTGGCGGTGTCGGCGATAATGGTTCGTTTTGAGAAGGGCATGGACTCCATGGAGCTGAGATGGCAGTCAGCTGGGGGACCGGATGATTGGTGCGGTGTCAAGTGATGCACTGCTATTGCCGCCATCTCGGATGGCGCGACAGATGTTGGACCCTAGATTTGTGTCGGTCAAGGACTGGCCTGTCACGATGGAATGCGACGGCTGCGAATCCTGGATCGACGCTCTGGAATGCGGGAGGCGGGTGAAGGGGCCCGAGACTGGGAGGTACAAGAGGTTGTTTCGGATCTAGCCTGGCTCCTGGCTACCTGGCTGGTGGGCTTGATGTCTTAGGGTGGACCCGTGGGCGACTCCCGTGAGGCCAGGCATTGTTGTTTTAAGTGTGCTTGGGCCTCGAGTCGAAAAGGGTCCCTCGGGCACGATGCTTAATGACTCGCGAGGAGAGGCTGACCAGGTCACCCAACCCACTCGCCCCCAAGCCCCAAGCCTCAAGCCCCAAGCTCCAGGCGGTACATAGATGCACACATACACAATGACTGATTTGTTGGGGACGATGCCGTCAGCTGATGAGTACATGTCGTTTTTGTGATGCTGTTGCTGGACTCTGTAGACGCTACAGTACTGTAAAGAGGCCCTACATATTGTGCATGGGAGGGGAAGCCTGTCACAAAAAGAGGGGTCCATGGGCTAACCTGGAAGCCATGGGGAACAGCCGCCAGCCTTGGATTTCCTTTTCGCCTCAGTGGAAGCGATCAGCGCTGGATGTCAGGTACCCGCCAGCAAGAGACACGGCGGGAGCAGAGAGATTGGCTGTTTGTACGAGGCTGAGAAGTCATGAAATGCACTGACAGAGGTAAAAGAGCAAAACTAAACTTAATGTATAAATGGGCTTTTCAGGTTTACCACAGTCGGAAAAAGCTACAAACGTATTCGTACTCGATGCCAGGAACAAAAAAGGCACAGCCCAGGAAAGCGCATGTGGGCTGAAGCCTCCACACTAGGGTCCTAACTTGGCTTAGCTTAGGTACTATAGCGGAGCCACCGCCCCTCCTCCAC
>JAJODA010001212.1:0-20419 GCA_021730345.1 Fusarium cicatricum | reverse complement strand
TATCGCTCTAATAGAAAGAGGTTATATAGATAAGGCTAGTTATTACTAAGTACCTAGCTAGGACTAATATATAACCCTAGCGGTGACGCTATAATAATAGATTATTAGTTAGGGTTTTCTTCTCTTACTCTTAGCTTAGTTTAGGTTTTTCCCTATAGTATATAGAAGAGGTTCTAGAGGCTTAGTAGACTAAGTAGACTAGTGGATACTTTAATAATAATAATACTTTTTAAAAGTAATACTTATACTCTTTTAGAGAATATATTATTAATAAAAAGGACTCTTAAACTTTCTAAGGTTAATATAGCTTAGGGAATACTTAGAAGATTATTAAATAAAGCTAAGTTTAATATAGTATTACTATCGATATAGGTTTAATTTTAAAAATATATAAATAATACTAATATTTAGTATATATTACTTACTATAGTAGCTAGGCTATAGAATCCCTTAATTTTTAATTAAGAAAGTTAAGTAGTAATATAATAAGTATTAAGTATCTCCTGCACATTCCTAGCAGCTAGAGGCACAGAGACTACGACACATATAATAATATAGTGTAGCTAAGAAGTGACTTGTATTTTAACTTTGCGAGCAGTTACTACTTAGCTAAGCCTGTGTCTCATACTTAAGCACTATTGCCGTTATAGGCAACCAAGTTGGGGCTGCCCCTGAGCGAGCCAGTGATCCGTCCAGAGGTGCCGAGAGCCTTAATGCGGTTAGTCACGGCTGCAGGAGTGCTGAGGCCCTCGAGGGCCTGAAGGTAAATAGCCAAACCAGCAACATGAGGAGAAGCCATTGAGGTTCCGGAGATGCTGCGAGTGGCGGTGTTTGAGCCAATCCAAGAAGACAGGATGTTCACACCGGGGGCAAGGATGTCCACACCAGCACCTGTTAAGACCAGAAATTAGCATTCAATAACATCCCAATGATATGGGAAGCTAGGAGAACAAACCGTAGTTCGTGAAGGTAGCAGGGCGCCAGCTAGAGTCAATAGCACCAACAGTCAGGGCGTTAGGGGCGTTGGCGGGAGACTGGCTGGACACGGGCAGGGGGTTGCCAGAATCATCACCATTGCCAGCAGCAACAACTGAAAGAACGCCTGCGTTATATCCAGCGTTAATAGCAGTGGTCCAGGTCTGTTGAGCGGGACCTCCTGTATGATTATTAGTATGAATGTCGAATGCTACAAAGCCGACTCAGAACAGGTCAACACGTACCCAGCGACATGTTGATAACGGAGCGGCCTTGGCGGTTCTTGGAGACAATGTCGTTGACAGCCCAGTTGAAACCGGCCAGAATGTCTGAAGTCGAACCCTCGTTTCCTTGGAATACCTTGACGGAAATGATGCTGGCCTAGAAGGAAAGATGACCATTAATCATAACGCTCCAGTCAAAGACTATACACTCAGCATGATAACTCACCCGCTTGGCGACGCCATAAGTAGAGCCGGCGATGGTGCCTGCAACGTGGGTTCCGTGGCCAAGGGTATCGGTGTGAGGACCAGAATAGGCACTGAATCCCAAAGTGACACGGCCGCCAAACTCAGAGTGTCCAGCCTGAACGCCGCTGTCCACAACATAGGCGAAGGTTCCAGAGCCAGCGGTGGTATCATATCTGTAGCTAGTTGAGCCCGGGGAACGGGAAGAGATAGCACCCAAACCCCAGGGAGCGTTGGACTGAGTTGTCAGGGCACGGTCAGAGAGCTCGCTAGGCTCGGCATCCGAAAGATACATCGCATAGTCCGGCTCAACAAAAGCCACCTGGATGTATTTAGCCATCAGATCATAACAAAAAGTTTAGAATTGTCAGTACCTCGGGACTCTTCTTGATCTCGGCAATGGTATCCTTGTCAAATTCGCCCGAGTAGGCCTTCCAGTTCTTGATGCTGTACTTGTTCTCAACGCCGGCAGTGTCTCGCTTGGACAGGCTACGACGGTGGACATCACCAACCCAGTTCAAGTGAGCCTCAACTTTGCTGCTGGAAGCGGTGGACTTGAGAGTGACGATGTACTTGTTGGGAATAGCCTCCTGGCGCTTGGTAAGATCAGCGGGTGCGGCCAGAGCAGCGGGGAGCAAAGCTCCAAAGAAGAGGGCGATTTGACGAATGCTAGGCATGTTGGGCAGAAGCAATGAGAATGGAACACAAGGCTATGAGCTTGGAGAGAAGGGAAAGACGAGAACTTGGTGTTATCTGGCGATATTTATACTTGAAAGAACCGTTTGTTTCCTACACCTTGAGGGGAGCATCATGGCCATCTGTATCATAGGCACTGTATCTTGCGTGATATTGCAGAGACTGGAACCTTGCTATTGCACCCTATTCAACTTCCTAAACGGTAGACGGCCGGTGCATCCAAGTAAGGAAGGTAATAGTTGTCGAATTGGACCAGCGGGAAACTTGACGTGGGATTGCTGGCTTATCTTCAGAGATAAGTGTGGTTCGCAAGTATTTTGGACCTTTTTCTCCACTTGGTTTCTTGTTTTACTTGTCCTTTTGCCTTTTGATTACACCAGCCCGGCAATAGCCCAGCTGACAGTAAGTTACAATCGCTGGAAAGGAGACATTGTGTCCTGTTTTTTACACCTCGGTTCTGCAAGAAGGTGAATTGAATCGTTGATCCTGACTTAAGACTGGCGCGCCAAATGTCGAAATCAAACCCTGGAGTGATATGCTTCACTCACTCTTTAATCACCCTTAACAGGCTTAACTGCCATAACCTCCTTCTCTTTTGGATTAGCGAGGACGGGAGACCCCGCCCTTCGGCAGTGTTGCTGGCACCTAGGACGGGATACGTATTCCCAAAGGGTAAACAGCGCCGATTTCCTAAACGGGTGTCCCCTTATTTAGGAAAGGGCTCTGTCGATCCAGCAAACGAACAATCAATCGCATGATTGGCGAAGGGTTCGAGCTACGAGTAGTTCGATCTATCATGAGACCCTGGGAAGCTTTAGGCTCTCAGCTTATCACTAAGCGCTATTGTGTGCTTCGGACTCCTATCCTCATCGGGAAGAGTCACTTTGCTTACTTGTACAAGTCGTGCGTACTACTATTGCGGCTTTCATGGGTGATACACTTAGGTTCCTTGCATCGGAAGTAATGGAATATGTATCTTTGTCGCTGATGTACTAGGAAAGATTATTCAAGGTGAGCTGTGATTCAGTTTGCGCCCTTCTTAATGGGTATTCGATCTGCCTACTACTGCTTGTGAAGGGAATTAGAATTAGAGACTTATATTCACTAAAAGACTATTTTTATCGCCGTCTTTGGATATTTTAAATACAATGGGTGAGAATATTTTTCTGACTCACACCAGTATATCCCTTCGCACAAATTTCAGATCGTCCTTTAGTAACTTAGGCAATAAGACTAGCATTACTGTGTAGTATTATAGATAGTCTCAACGGAAACAATTTGCGGAGTCTTGATTAATGTCCATACTGTCAAGCCAGAAGCAACGTTTCGTAGTGCGATAGGGCAGAACTCATCCATCAGTCTTCAAAATTACCCACAAACCTTGCCTCGGATTTCCCGATACGTTCTAGTAGCTTAGAGAAGACTAGAATAGGGTAAGCTTTCTCACAACAGAGCAATATAATAAAGAAGAGTAGTCTTGGCGATATTGTTTGTAAAGATATATTTGTTTTAACCACGAAATACTCCGATAGACGAGATATATATATATATATCCCTTACTCTCTATAATGTCCCACATAACTCGGAAGCTTGAAAGCCATGATCGTCATTATCCAACTATTCGATATGTAACATTATCTGCTCCTTACCCCTTTAAATGACTGTAATGTCGTCTTGCTGCTATTACTTCCAAAGCCTATGGTTCGATATCAGGTAGGTTTATGCAGACGCAGTATTTTTGCTGAAACTGCAGTGGCTGATGTCGGATTAAACTTTAGAGTTGTCAGAAATCGTCACTAAGGCACCTGCAGTGGGAGCCACGTGTAGTCGCCGAAACAGGAAATCTTCTCAGAAAGGCAAATTGATATCACCAGAACACAAGGGCTCTAACCGAACTATTTCTAATGATTTTGACTCACTTTATAGCAAAAGATTGCCTGTAGAAATAAGCTCGCAGTGAAGTCTTTATTAATAACCTACTAATTTCAGTTGTGGATGATTTTCTAGGGCGTTTGGCTTCGCTGAGTTGAAGGTGGGAGTCTGGGATTCTCCATGGAGCTCTAGACACAGAAATGCTCAGTTCAAGTTTGATTCCTTTCGTCTAGGCCGTATTGCATTGTTTCGGGGAATTCGCACCACGGCCAGTCCTAACTTCTAAAATTCAGCTCGTCGTCCGCTATTTAGTTACAACTATATAGCAGATAGACCGTGATCAGCAAGGGCGTTGCAAGAAGGCTGAGATGCGAATTGCGTCATTACTTTTACCATGAATACCCAATTGAGCCGCAACTACTCATCCTTCACTTCAGATCATTGCAACTCAGCCTACAAAGACACGCAATGTTGATTGCTACCTAATCTCATAAAACTAAGAGCGTTACCCCCACGAGTGATGAGGTATTTCTGTGCTTTGACAAACTTCGGTGGGCTCTGAGGACTTCTGAAACGAACGTTAAGGAAGGTATTCAGGCCACTTGAACAGACAAGCTAAGTCGCTGACGCAAAGAAACCACGCCTCGGAAGTAGAGTGAATGGCATCATTCACCCTCGGACGAACGCAAGTCCGAGTATTCTCGGACACTCCGCATGGTGTAGTGCACGGAGACCCGAACTTCTTCAGCAGGTCGCCGAAATGGTCGGAACGTCGGCCGTTAATAGTCCAGAACCCGGCCTCCACTTACGGTGCTACCCCTGAAAGCCCGGCTATAACACCGCAACAGGAAGGTTATTCAACACCCATTGCAACAGATAGTTAATACCATCGTGAGGAGAAGGCCTAGAACTCTTGGGGCTGCATGAAATCAGAATCGCGTTTAGGACCTGTATATCTCGTCATCACCCGCGATAGGCCATCAACAACTATTTAAACCAGTTCTCCTTCTTCACTTGCTATGAACTGTGCAAGAAGTTGCTGAATCAAGCTGACCAGTATGAAGTTCTCATTGTCACTCCAATTTGTCTCGCTGGTCGCCCTCGTTGCGGCCAAGCGTGTATCCTACGACGGATACAAAGCCCTCAGCATCGCAGCTGGCGAAGATCTCAAGCAAATCAAGAACAAACTGTCATCTTTGGACTATGTATCCCTGGATTGTGGTGGGGGTCACTCCGATCACTTCGATGTTGCTATTTCTCCCGACAGCATTTCGAAATTTGAGGCCCTTAATCTCCAAGCGACAGTTATCAGCGAGGACTTGGGCGCTGACTTTGCCGCCGAGGGCGTTTTTGAGAAGTATCCTACGAGTATGTTGATTCACGCTAGCATGAGCTGCATGTACTGACCCTCACTGGTAGAAAAAGGTGCATCGCTAAGCATAGCCTCAGCTGATGCTGCCCTGCCTGATCTCTCATGGTTCAACTCATACCATGCCTACGCTGATCATCGTAAATTCTTTGACGATCTTCAAGCTGCATTCCCCAGCAACTCTGAGATAATTACCACTGGCAAGTCTTATCAGGGTCGGGACATCTATGGTCTTCACTTTTGGGGAACTGGCGGTAAGGGAAAGAAGCCCGCAATTTACTTTCACGCCACCGTCCATGCCCGAGAGTGGATTGCTGCTCCAGTAAGTCTAAAAGCTACTTCTGCATCTGTATGACCCAAGTTGCTAAAGATACTAGGTTGAGGAGTATCTCGCGTGGCAGTTGATCAAGGGTTATCTAAGCGGCGACTCTGAAGTCAAGGCGATTGTTGACAAATACGACTTCTACATGATTCCTTTTGTTAACCCTGATGGTGAGTTCGCGCAAAGACTCCGCTGTCACACTTTCTAACTTGGGACCCAGGATTTACCTACACCCAGACCAACAATCGACTGTGGCGCAAAAACCGTCAACCCCGTAGCGGATCTACATGCGTGGGAACTGACAGCAACCGGAACTGGCCTTTCAAGTGGGAATTCCCTGGCGGCGCCTCTACTGACCCGTGCTCAGAGACTTACAAGGGCCGAGCAGCTGGTGATACACCCGAAGTCAGCGCCATTCTTCCCTTGACTAAAAGATTGAGTGACTCCAATGGCATCAAACTGTTCATCGACTTCCACAGTTATGGTCAGTACATCCTGCTGCCATACGGTTACAACTGTGACGTTGTGGCCCAAAACAACAATAAGCAGTTGAGTGTAGCCAGCGCACTGGCACAGCGCATTTTCCAAGTGAACGGCACACAATACACCTATGGACCCAGCTGTTCCACCTTATACGCCAGCACTGGATCATCGCCAGATTACCACGCGGGACAGGCCAAGGCGGAGTACTCTTGGACGATTGAGCTTCGACCGACTCAAAACGGAGGGGGTGGTTTCGTCTTGCCGGCACAGCAGATTCTTCCTACTGCCCACGAGCAATGGGAGGGTCTCAAGTATGTTCTGAAGACTATTTAAGTTGAGCATACCCCAAGTCAGAAGATGAAGTTTAAGGAGCAGGAACAATGCAATATTTGTTGAGCATATCATCATTATCATGTTCATAGGGGCAGGTACCAGCCTGCATAAGAAGTTGCGTTTAAGGACTCTTTGTGCACTCCGAAAGACCGGGCATATAGTCACTATCAGGTAGCCTGCAAGAGCTTTTATCATGAATTCACCTTGGAGTAGACGATAAAGTTGAAAGCTCTCTAGAAGTCTGTGATTGCTGGACACATGTAATTCAATCTGATGGTGGCTAAAGCAGACGACCCTAACAGACTCCTCGAAGTTACACCGAGGACGATGTCATACGGTACTTTTAGTGCGGGGAAGCTATATGTTTATCTCATGCCTATTGGACTCTAGTGTGTTGGGGGACTTTTGTTCCTTACTGCAGGCCAGGTTTTGGGTTGTTTTCCGACCTGCCATTTTCGTATAGAAGCAAAAGATCGCCATTACCAGGGTAGTATAAGCAACCTGGAAACCCAGCCACCCTATCACCTTAATGCATTATCTCTCGGCGCGAATCAGACCCGTGTCGGTGTTCATCCCGAGCTAGATGTAACCTTTCACGCATTCCTCGAGTCGTTTATATAGACATTTCTCCGCCTCCCAGTATTCTGACTATAGATCACTGGGCGGGGGCAGTCCGTAAGACATCAACGTGACCAGATTTACCCCTGGACAAGAGGGTCCTTGCGAATTCCTGACCCACACTTAGCAGCCTTGCCTGATAATGATAGCGTGCTCGCCTTTCATCTGGTTGAACAAGGATGATAAGGACCTTCCATAACTGACATATAGCCCGTCAGCATGCGGTCACTTGTGCAGACCCTTGATCCCCGCCTTCTGTGCAGTCGCTTTAGCAATGATTATGCCCTAACTGTTAAGAGTTGTCCTTGATATGTTTAATGACGTGATTCTCTGACCCTAGCCTCGATATAAAGCATTTCGTGGCGGGGTGACTAACCTGAGTCTTTTCAACCCTCCTTATCCGTAGTTGCGTGGACCTACTACACACCGCTATCACCAACCCTGGCCATGAAATTCGGTACTGCTATTGCGACATTGTTGTCGCTGACCCCAGCGGTTGCGGGGACGAAGCCGCGCAAGCTCGACTCGAAGAGGTTGCAAGCCGACCTGAAGACCAAAAAGTGAGCTGCGAGTGATTCTTCGATTCCCCTGCCCTCTATTATCTGCACAGACTGACGAGTAAACAAAGTCTTATGGGTAATTTGGAAGCCTTGAACGACATCGCTTTCGATAATGGTGGAAACAGAGCTTTCGGATTACCCGGATATGCTGCGTCTGTTGACTACATCTGGAGTCGAATTTCCAAGGTTAAGAATGCCAAAGCCTGGAAACAGGATGTTCCTGCCCTTTTCGCCTTTGTCGACTCAATTGAGCTCAAGATTGACGATAAGTCAATCTACGTCTATGGCCTGACCTACTCTCCCTCGACCAGTAAGGAGGGTATTACTGCTGAGATTGCTCTCGGACCAGAAGGTGCCGCGGGATGTGACGCCGCCTCCTATAAAGATCTGGATGTCAAAGACAAGATTGTACTTGTTCAGCGTTATCGATGCCCTACTGGCGGTACTCTTGCGGGACGAGTCATTCCTGCCGCGGCCGCCGGGGCATCTGCGGTCATTATCTACCATGATCTTACGACTAATGTGACTGCCGGCTCACTTAGTCAGCCTGACCCTAAGAAACACGTTCCTTCGGGCTTTATCAATCTCGCCGATGGTGTTAAGATTAAGGAGCGAATTAAGGCAGGAGAGAAAGTCACAGCACACTTTCAACAGACACAGACGATCGAGGAGCGAATTACTCAGAATGTCATCGTAGAGACCAAGGGTGGTGATCCCAGCAATGTCATTATGGTATGTTTGACGTGTCTTCTCTCATTAGTCTGCCTGCTCACATGATTGTAGTTGGGTGCGCATCTCGATAGCGTTCAAGCAGGCCCTGGAATCAACGACGATGGTACTTGAAATTCCTCAGTCTCAACTAATGATATTTCTAACCCGCTTAGGTTCCGGCTCGACTTTGATTCTTGAGCTATTCCTGGCTCTCTCGAAATATAAGACCAAGAACAAGATTCGGTTCGCTTGGTGGGGAGCGGAAGAGAACGGGCTGCTCGGCAGCAAATATTACTGTTCGAACCTTGCTGCTAATGAGGTCAACAAGCTTCTCATCTACCTCAACTTTGACATGGTTGCCAAGGGCTACTTTGGTGTTGCAGACACCGACGGAAGCTCCCACAATGTATCAGCTCCGCCTGGCTCTCAAGTCACTGAGAAGATCTGGACCGACTACTTCACCAGCAAGGGACTCAAAGTTACACCCGCCGCTCTCACTAATGGCAGTGACTATGCTCCTTTCTGGCAAATACTGAACAAGCCGTTCGGCTTCCTCCACACGGGCACGGCGGTGGAGCAGGATCCGTGTTATCATCAGTCCTGTGATACTATTAAGAATCCCGACCCCAATACCCTTACCATTAACGCTAAAGTAAGTATTCGCGTCTGGTGAAATGACACATGCTAACATCTCCTCCAGGCTGCAGCACATATGCTGGCTGTTCTCGACCACAAGGGAACTAAGCTCATTCCCAAGACCAAAGTCACGGATGCCTCGCTGAAGAGTCTTCAAAAGAGAAGTGTTGGACCGGATCTGGGTCAGATTCCTGAGTTAGAGGCTATGGGTATTAGACACTTGGGATGTGGTCTACATGAGATCTAAAAAGCACGCATTGTTGATGTGTTTGTTTAAGGAGAAAGCATATAGGTGGGGGTCGATATCTGGAACGGAGTCAGTCCAAGATGACAGCTTGTATGATCAGTCGTTACGGGTATTCAGCATAGCTTTCCAATATTCAATGAAAGACTCCAAGGTTGACAAAAGTGTGGATGAGTTAAACGCAAACGTTCCTAAGGAGTCCATTTATTGAGACCTAGCACAGCCAAGAGTTATCTCGTGCACTATGGATAACATTAGGTACCAATAAATGTAGCCATCTCCCACGGATTGTCTTGTGGAGGAAGGGTAGGCAGTTTTTATGGTCATTGAGGCCTTGAAACGCATCAGGTAAGAGATTTCCTTGTGGTAAGCACGTAAGAAGCCTCAAATTAGGTTGTTGTGTAATCATTGGGCTATAATGCTTGAACTATGAGGAAAACTATAGGGGGACGTTTCCCGGTTATCTTGCTATACTTGTGGGAGTTAAAATCGCCCTGGCCGTTATCGTCTGGCTAAACGACCCAAAAGACGATTGTGGTCTACGGAGCAGGTCAAATGCCATTGGTTGCCACATGTAACCGCTGGGAAAACGGCCCCACATGTTATTACAGTGAAGTCTTATCGCACGTGATGAATCAGGTTCTCGTCAAGCTTTTTCAACCCCACACCAGCAGACGTTGGGCGTGAATCACGATCTCTAAACATTGCAAGGAGTCTCACTATGACAATCGAGGAAGATCAGCAACTCGGTCGTCCCGAGTACTGGGATGGTCGCTATGCTACTTCTGATGAAGAAAAGCCTACACACGAGTGGTTTCGTTCGTTTGCCGATCTTGAACCCTACTTTCGGAAAAACCTCTTTGAGAAGCGAGGCCGAACTCCAAATGATAATCCCCTGATTATTCATCTTGGCTCTGGAGATAGTGTTAGTCAGAGATTATCTCTAAATATAGTCAGTGCTAATACAGTGTAGATCGTTCCCGCTGAGTTCTCGACACGAGGTTACCGACAACAGTTATGTGTTGACTTTTCGCCCGTGGTTGTGAACCTCATGACCGAGCGTCATAAGACAATCGACGGCATCGAATGGAGACAAATAGATGTCCGTGAAATGTTATCGATTGAGGACAAATCTATCGATGTTGCATTTGACAAAGGAACACTGGATGCCATGATATATGGCAGTCCTTGGAATCCTCCTAGCGAAGTTCGAGAGAATACAGGTAGATATCTAAAAGAGGTCAGTTTACTCAGCCTAATTGATTCTTATCATTTCTTCTAATCAAAGGTTATAGGTCTATCGCATCTTGAAAAATGATGGGGTTTTCCTCTACATTACCTTCCGACAGCCGCATTTTATGAAAATGCTCCTGAATCCTGATGATCTTTGGGAAGTAGAGATGGAGGTACTCGGAGATGAGGGCACATTTGATTACTATGGATACGTCATCAAGAAATCGCTGTAGCGCAAGCTATAGCTTCACTTAACCACCACTCACGAAATTCGAACCCTGCGATTCAATCTTGATTCAAATCTTGATTCAAAATCACTGCCAACTTTCACTGATTTTGGTCAACCGAATGCCATCACAAAATACTCATCTTCCACTTTACTGTGACTCGTAATGAGGTCATGTCTTCCACGGGCCAGCAGCAAATGCGCAGAGTGCGGCGTTCAGGTAGATTTTACCGCTTGTAGGATGCAAGGATGGCCTTAGCTGTGGAGATGGATTTGACGTTCTGGCTAATCGGAACCGGCCATTCTGTTGATGCCGAAAATAAGTCACTAACTGAATATCCCGGATGCGATCGCTCCCCCCCCACCTCCAGCCGGAGCAAATGTTTATTGGTTCGTGCCAGTCGTTAAGCGCTCTGAATGTTTCAGCTGGCGCAGCTGCAAAAGCACAGCAGAATCACCCTATTATTAGGTACATACGTGGGTTACCTTAACGCGACCCATGGACATTCAGCCAAACAAATCATTCTAGAATAGAGCCATTCTAACGGCGTCTAAGATCCTTTATATCCATTAGCCTGCGGTATCTCATCGCTCGGAGAGTCGTTCACGTTCCCTATACCTCACCAGGCTATCTCTCAAAGTTCCTCACTAAAATCCTCACAATCGTGTTTAAGCCGTCACCTCTGAGGAAGCTGCTTTTTGGCCAGATATCTGTTCTTCCTGGCTCGCAGAAAACCACATGCCGGTTGATTGGCCAAGATCGAAAGACTGAGAATGGACACGCGAAAGGTAGCATCCCTAGCTTGACTCACCCCTATTCCAATTTCCTTTGAAGCTGAGTCATTTTTTACTTAGGGTTGGAGGAATAGATTGAATTCCCGGCTCGAATCCATTCACAACGTCTTCCGGGATCGACGTGTCCAAAATCTTGATTCTCATACGGTAAACTCGTCCGTGGCATCCAGCGTAACGATAGAGGAACCCAGACCGGAGTTGAGTGCTCGCTTGGAGCAAGATCATGGTTCTACAAAATTTACTGAAGAGGTTAGCTAATGTTTTGTGTTTCCTTCATTTCGCCGAATATTCAGTTGCTTTTCCAGCGGTATCTTTCTGTCTTCAATGGTTCTAATTGTTGGCACAGGTTCATGAGCGAAGCGGCCCCATAATTGCTGATGCCGAGGATTCTTGTCCCGTCCCTGCCCACAGTTCTCTGCTGAAATCAACCTCCTCTGGATCAAATCACCCCTTCAACGCAGCACTGGCCTCGCTGAATGAAGACGAGAGGAAAGCGTTAACGGGAGAAAGCATCCAAACTCTCCTCTCTCAACTAAATGAGGCTGACGACCGCCATCGCCAACAATCCTTGTTGAGAAAAGGACTCGACGTTATCGCTCCCTACCTCAATGGACTGAATCTTACACTTGGCTTCATCAGTCCTTTTACAACCGTCGAACCAGTTGCGAGTACAGCATTAGGGCTTATACAGGGTGTTACGTCGGTGAGTAAGATCCAGCCCATACCACGTCATGGCTTGGATGTAAATGAGCGCAAAGATAGCTAATACTTCGTCATGAGATTGCTGTTGCAATCTGCGGTGCTTCTGACGGTGTATCTGGCCAGATTGGGATTTTTCTTCAGCGAATTCCAGCCGTCGATATCTGTAGCCAGTCGGTCAAGGATGGAGAGAACAACCGAGACACATTCAATGTGAGTTTGCTCCAAGATGCGCGTGTCCCCCCTTCTAACAGCTCGCAGGCATTAGTAAATGTTTACAAGGACCTGCTGTATTTTTATCTCAAGGCCATCACCATATTCAAAACGTCAAGATTCATTCTTCACGTTGCGATGACAGCATTGGGTTCAGGCTTGAACGACATCATCTCGTCTTTCAACGCCCATGCAGAAATCCTATCCCAACTTATGGATGCCGAAACTTTCTCCATGGTTCACGGCCTACAGGATGAATTGATAGAATCACGTGGTACGTTCACCATTTCACACATGTTTGCAAACTTCCCAGCTAATGTGAGGACAGTCCGGGAGGCCTTGAATATTGGCAGAACCCCTCAAAGCTTTTCTCCGAATGAGCTGGAACAACGAGACGACAAGGCTTGTGCTTGGGTTCTGTCTCATGATACTGTTACCTCTTGGATATCCCCTTCGAGTCGAACAAAGATCATAGTCATGCTTGGAGATATGGGCAAGGGCAAGACCGTGACAACTGCCTACCTTGTCGACAGTTTGCGGCCGCAGCACGCTGTTTGCGCATACTATTGCAGAGCAGATGAAAGAACCGCCAATTTGGGGACCATTTATCGGAGTCTCGTCTGGCAGTTGATGCAACGACAACCGCGGCTGAAAGCACGATTTTTCATGTGGCTCAAGAAAGAGTCGTGTGTCTCAGCGAACTCGACAAGCCCTGTGGATTCTGACAGTCACTTGCAAGCCTTCCTCTCTGAAGCTATTTCATCTTCAAAAGACTGGATCTTTTTTGTACTCGATGGACTTGATGAGTGCGAGCTCAAAGTCAAACGCCAAGTGCTCAATTTCTTCGATGCACTCTCTAAAAAGCAAGCTTTGCTAAAGGTCTTCATTTCCTGCCGACACGATGAAGATGTCAAAGATTACCTGCCTCAAGACACAATCCAATTTGAGATTGCGTCCTCTCCGAAACAAGACCGGATCATTGCGGCCTACCATGTCAATCAGACTAATATGCCCGATGACCTTCGTGCAAAGACGATTGACATGCTCTCTGGCTTGGCTGATGGCTCAGCAATCTGGGTGCGCATCGCGGTCGAATTCCTCATCAAATCTCGCATAAAAAGTGAGAGAGGCTTGCAAGCTGCGTTACGACAAGTTCCCTCGTCGAAGAATCTTACAGGATTATACTGGAGGCTATTTGAAAAGACTTGTTTGGATCTTCCTGAGCATGAAGAGCATCTCGAACAGGCACTTGAGATCTTGGCGGTTGCTTTACGTCCGCTCACGATCAACGAACTAGCCTGCGCTGTCCTCTTGAAGAATAACGACAATCAGTTTGACACTATGGACCAGCTGAAAGGGGCCGTCCATGATGTGGACCTCCTCTACCTTGTTAGGCCTTTTATCAGCACCACTACTTCAGAAAGTGAGAGTGAAGTTAGAATCCGTCTTGTACACCAATCTCTCACTGAGCTTATTCTCAAATCTCCCCCAAGAGACTGGGGTCTGATGGACACTCGAAACCAGTCTTCAAACCACTTGCGTCACGAACAGCTGAACGGATTGCTCCTGCAGCGCTGCGTCAAGTTTCTTCTACTCGAGGATTTCGCGGCAAGAGGCTTTTTCGAATTCTCAAAAGATGGCAATATGGATCTTTTGGCCATCGGTGGAGTGTTTGACCAGGATGAAGATGAAGATGAAGATGACGAATCTGCCGAGGACACAGCATTGCCGCACAACTATGATCCCACAGAACTTGGCCTGGACACTTTTTATACATACGCTGCACCGTACTGGACGGTCCATCTCACAAAGACAGACCCAGAGTTACGCCCAAGCCCCTCCGACTTTACGGCTCTATGCAGCGCAGGGTCCCATCGACTCGAGAATTGGGTGCAGCAATGGCAACGGCCATCATGCGCCTATACTGCAGAATTCAACTTCCCAGAACCAATCACTGCTTTGGATCCTTTGGTTGTTGCAGCAATATTCGATCCCGTCTATTCGCTGACAACTATGTTGGATTATGATATCTCCACCCCTGACTTCCTGCCCGAGTCCATCTGGACAGCTCTCAAACACTTGATCAAAAGCCAACAAATTGAGCTTATGAGGAAACTTATCAATCACAACACCGTCGGCTTGGCCTTACGATGCAGTTCCCTATTTTATGAAGCTGTCTTCCATTGGCATGATATAGGCGCGCCTTCTGACTCTCAACTCCGAGCATGGGAAGGCTTTTTTTTGTTCCTGATCAGAGAGTTGCGTGGGGCCATCTTAGAAAAGGGAAACGATATTCTCTGCCGAGCCTGCCGAGCTGGGTGCTTGCCACTTGTCAAAGCACTCTTCAAAGCCGCCGAAAACGACTCCGAGACCAAGACCGCAATCCTCGTCGTCAACCGCCCGGGATGGAAGGATTTGGCCCGGCATCAGTCTGTAGGCGAAGCTGCGTACGAGGGCCACACAGATGTTGTCCGCTTTCTTTGCCAGCAGCCCGGCATTCAGCCACACGTCCAATACGTCAATCACACTGGAGCTACGGTCTTCCATCAAGCTGCGCGACGTGGTGATCCAGATATCTTTGCAACCCTCATTTCGGCCTGGCCTGAGGGCGTCGGTTTGAGAGATAATGGAAATGACACTGCTCTTCAGCGCCTGTGTTTTGCTCACATTAGTGGGGATTCCAAGACACTCAGGGCCGCAAAGGTCCTTCTATCTAGTGGAAAAGCAGACGCGACGGGCTTAGGAGACGACGTGGGCCAATCTCCGCTATTTGTAGCTGTTAGAAACGGAGACGTGTCATTATATCGCTTGCTCATTATTGAGGGATCCGCCGATGTCCTGAGCATAGTGTCGATGGACCAAGAAACGGGCGAACCATTTTTGCAACCCTATGCGGATACTGGGAGTCTTATCGATCGTAATATAAGACTCCGGGAACTTTGTTTGCTTGTTCCACTTACTGTTTCAACTAATTAACTTGGATTAAATAGTGCTTTATTTTGATAGTTATTTATTCATATAATCAACTTGTCGCTCTTCTACACCCGATCCGCCCAGTACAGATGAATCGATACTTGCGTGCCATACTTCAAATCCTCGATACCAAACGGATCCACCCCCGCAAGCTCAATGTCCCTCTGGCATTTCGTCATAGCATCAAGGTCCCGGGTGTAACGATGCTAAGAATACGATGGATCGATGATTAGGTACAAAGGGCGATGCCCGAGACTCCTCCTATGGGGAGTGTGTGCCAGCTAGAGGGTCTACGGAGCCGGATGTCACATACTAGTTCCGTTCCGTTAGACCATGTGGGAGAATTTGCACTCCTTCTGTGCCGATAGTCCCGGACTCCTCCGTCTGACTTGATATACCGATTGGACCAGGACTTATCGTTCACATAAAGATACAGGCCGCCGGGGCTTGTCATGTTAAGCGGCAGAGACTCTTTGCCACTACTTATGTTCAATAACCCGATGGGTTGAGAGCTCTTGTTTATGTAAGATAATTCCAATGAATATTGATTAGGAGGGATGAATATCATTCAGGAGGGGATGATCAGTGGCAAGATTTAAAAAGCTACCTCTTGTGTCTATGATACTCTCAGACAGAAGAAGTGTCACGATGTATTAGTTAGTGCCCGTCTAACACGACCGACCCCTGCGGCCTGCATCGAAGACAGGACGAGACTCGGGAACCTAGCGGCTTCCCCAGGTTTTGGCCGCAGCCGGATCGGGAAATATGAATGAGTAGCCCCCCACCCCCGCAGCCTGTCTCGGCATTGAAGCACACTCGGGCTCAGAAGCCGAGAAGGCTAAGCCCTCTTGGGACTAAAACCTAAAGCTCTGAGGGCCTCTCGGGTCAACAACCCGTCGGAAATGATATCCGATTGCCAGTGACGGACCTGCCGCAAGTTAGCCCAAACCTCATATGGTAATCATCTTGCAGACCTTGCATATGATGACTTCGTGGCACTATTTTCCAAGTCAACTGTTCGCATAGGTACTAGAGCATCTTCCTTATTCGAAACCGTCTCGGTAGTTGATCGGTCATGTGGATGCTCGTCTGGGGTAAAAGATCCTGGGGAATGAGAGCCCCTCCGCTTCCTCTGCCAACCGGCGGCATTTGTCTGGCTGGTGCTACGACGCTAGGCTTTGGAACACCCCTTTGCAAGTCCAGCTAATGAATGAACTGGGATTAGCATTGTGATTCCTTCTACAGTATGTCTCAAGCGAGGCTTGAAGTGATCTACAGTCACGCGACAACCCCAACTTCACACCATCAACGTTATACAACGGCTTCCTCGGCTAGCCTCATTATGACAAGAAAGGCAAATTTGCTGTCCTACGGGTTGCATGACGCACGGGGGGCTGGGTGTCACACATATGGCAACTTTCATATGGCTAGAATGGCATAGAGCGTGTATATAGACAAACCAGCGTCTATAAGAACCCTTCTACGCCAATTTCGTAGAGTCAATTCCCATAGACCAAGTTCTCCCAGATTCTTTACCCCTTATTATCACTTTTGACCAAAACTCTATTTCCACACAAACTCCCACCCACAGCAAACATCATGAACAAGAACAAGAACAACTTGAACAGGATAAACGTCCAGAGTGACAATTTCACAGAGTTCAGCCACAGAAGCCCCGTGCGTGCTCTTCCATCGACATGGTACACGTCGGCGGAGA
The DNA here is from genome assembly GCA_021730345.1 of Fusarium cicatricum. Classification (NCBI taxonomy): domain Eukaryota; kingdom Fungi; phylum Ascomycota; class Sordariomycetes; order Hypocreales; family Nectriaceae; genus Fusarium; species Fusarium cicatricum. The sequence continues at coordinate 3,277 of JAJODA010001212.1, read as the reverse complement.
TGTTCGAACTTGAGAAACGTGCAATCTTCTCCAAGAAATGGTTGCTCATCACCCACCAGAACAGACTGACCAAACCGGGTGATTGGCTCAAGTTCAACACCACTGGTTATGAGTTTGTTGTGTGTCGCGACCGCAAAGGAAACCTCAATGCATTTCACAATGTCTGCCGGCATCGTGCATTTCCCGTCGTTCAAGGAGGGCAGCAAGGAAATTCGATCATCTTCGCGTGCAAGTACCATGGCTGGTCTTACGGACTTAGTGGGAATCTTGCAAAGGCTCCCAACTATGACCAGCTTGAAGGGTTCGACAAAAGCCAGAACGGTCTATTCAAGATCCATCTCAAGACCGATGCCTACGGTTTTGTCTGGGTCAACCTCGACAGTTCCGAGAATCCGGAGCCTTGGACTCACTACTTTGACGGCATCGATCAGCAAGAGCGGCTTGAGAAGGTCCGATTTGAGGATTATATCCTCGACAACGAATACAGCATGGAGGGAAACTACAATTGGAAGATTCTAGCCGACAACTTCAACGAATGTTACCATTGTCCTACCACCCATCCGGATCTACCCACCCTGGCAGACCTTGAAAAGACGAAATGCGATACCGACAAGGGGTGGATCAAACACTCAAGTGTACTAACAGAGGCTCAAAAGAAGGACGGTCTCGGACTCGCAAGCACTTACTTCTACCCGAACGCCTCCGTGGTGGTTCTGTAAGTCTTCCATCTGCGTTTTGCTAGCATATCTAACCCGAACACTCAGGCCGCATTTCATGATGATTCAGAGATTCATGCCCACAGGACCATCCTACTCTGCGATGCATTACCAGATCTTCCGAAACAAGAATTCTTCGGATGAAGACTTTCATTTGATCGCTGACATGTATCGTCGAGTTGTTTCAGAAGATAAGGACTTGTGCGAGGGCGCCCAAAAGAATCTCAATGCCGGCATTTTTGTTAGTGGAGAGTTGCATCCGAGGCTGGAACATGGTCCATTGTCTTTCCAAGAGGGACATCGAGAGGCAATCAGGGCTCATGTGAAACTTGAGAGAGAGGTTGGGCAGCAGATATGGCCTGCTCGCCAAAGGTTGCCTTCCACTGCGATTGACAATAAGGAGGACGAAGAGCTGTGTTCGAGTTTGACTTGTAATGATCAGCGAGAGGTTCTAGCTTGGTAGTGGCAGTAGCAGGGCTGGGATTTGTCAGATTGCATTGATAGCGTTACTTGGAAGACGAAGGGTGAGAGGCTGATAGTCGAGAACATGTGAGTTCAAACATCTTTGTTCACTTTCTGTGAGGTTGAGGATTGTTGTAGCTACTTACTCTCGGTGGCAGTGGACATGCTTTGTCTACCTCAAATGCTAAGCGCATTACGGTGTTGAGGAGTCGACTTGAATTCACGATATGGGCGTGCTGTCACGCGACTTGATTGGTTGTTATTTATCAAGACACAGAGTCACTCGTGGTCAAGACGTGAACAGCCTTTTACCGTATTATGGAAGTATGGTAAGGTAATTTGGGCCAGCAATAGTGTTTAACTGGGGAAATTAGTGAACGTGAAATTAGAGATGAGCTACTGGAAATAAGTTTGACTATAGTTGCCTATTTGAGCTAGAATAGAAGGGCGTCTCTTGCTTATCTTGCTTTACCTGCAAACGACCGAGAAGACGATTGAGGCCTACGGAACAGTCCCAATGTTATTGGTGGCCGTAACCGCTGGGAGAACGAGCTCCCACATATTATCACTGGAAAACCTTGTCTCACGTGGTCAAAGGGGGTGGGGCAGAAGGACCTCTCATCTCTCTCAAAGGCATTCCTCAAAGGCACTTCCAGAGAGCCAAGACGAAAGGTCGGAGAGCCTCCCACCTTTGCTTGACAACGAGGCAATAAGAGTCGTAAACTTACTGCAATCCGTTGGCGTTCGCAATTGAAGTGATTTCTCCCCCATGTAAGTAGGAATCGGCCGCTCTTTAACGCATCGAGGCAGCATAGACGGTTTTCATAGGTGCTGTCTCAGCCAACAATTGGGGGCCATGGCCGCAATTGTGGCCGCTGCTGCCTAGTGCAGCCGCAATACTTCTTGGACTGGAGCTGAGATGTACTTAAATTCGGAACTCCAGCTTTTATTCATCCTTCCTCTGCATCCTGTCGAAATCTTCAGCCTAATGAGGAGCCCCCTGTCGCCTCGATACAACGCATCGCCAAAATTCCCCATCTACCTTACTTCATTGAATTAACTAGACGATGGATCTGCCAGCAACAACATCCGAGTTCATCTGCGATGCATGCAAGAACATCAATTTCAGTAAAGTCCTGGAGTTAACGAGCGCTACTCCCAGCACTGAGAGCCTCGTGCTCGACGCCGATGGATCACGCTTCATACCGCCCCTGCAATACAATTGTATTGTTTATAGAATCTTGTCGACATGCTGTAGACATCAATCCACTACATTAGGCTACTTTGAGTTGCGCGCCGTCTCGTTTTTGCAAAATTGTCGATGGGCCGATGGGCGGTTCAACGAGTCGGCTCCGGTGTTACTGAACTTGCTATCCAGAAGTACATGGCCTCAGTACGAAATGTTATTCAGTCGTTGGATAAAGTATATCTAAAGCGGCCTACGACATCGCACATTTGAAGCCTTTTTCCTTTATTGTGAGTTGTACTTAGCCTGCCACCCCATCAAATTAACGCATTACAGCACGCATCAGCCCATCATTTCTTACCCATCATCACAAAAGACCAGAAGAGTTTGAGTCTTGCTTTCCCGCGTCGGTAGTGTCTGAAGTACAGGCATCGCTAGCACTCTCTGTGGCGTTTATTATCAAATTTCGGTATCCGCAGCAGTACAGGTAGGATGATTTGCCATAGGGGTGTGAAGAAACTAAAACCTAAACCAGGTACGACGAGATTTGCGATGCGCTCGGCACCCACGTACTTGACGAGGATGAGTACTTGAGTTTTGCCCTGGTCCTTGAAAGCGGAAAACCTATACCGCGCATGCTTCCGCTTTCTAAGCAGCCACAAAGCCCTCTCGGTTCATCAAGTGCTCGCAGCCATCATGACCCAGTGCGAGACCAATGGAAACCTTGAGCCAATCGAGTAGATTACAACTACGCCGAGCCGAAAGCGGATGATGAAGCGGTTAAAATCGGTGCTGCCCAGGAGGACACTACCGAGACGCAGACTCGCCAGGAGAATCTAGATACCGTTCCTGGGACAACGCCAGAACAAACCTGAGGTAGGGCTTGACAAGATTCCTCTAAAGAATCAGGGGC